>JAODAL010022569.1:0-64415 GCA_025379985.1 Phyllomedusa bahiana
CGACAGCTGAGGGTGTCCTGGGGAAGGGGGCCCTTGTAGCCAGGAAAGTGTTTTTGGTCTGGGAGGCCGAGTTGCAGAAGGAACGGCGTGGGGCCGTTGCCACG
This sequence comes from Phyllomedusa bahiana, assembly GCA_025379985.1. Taxonomy (NCBI): domain Eukaryota; kingdom Metazoa; phylum Chordata; class Amphibia; order Anura; family Hylidae; genus Phyllomedusa; species Phyllomedusa bahiana. The sequence continues at coordinate 105 of JAODAL010022569.1, forward strand.
GGCAACCACTTTCTCGGCAGGAGCCTGCTCCACCACCCAGCAGAGGAGCTGTGTTGGAGGTGCCATAGAGCGCAGAATGTGTTTCCTGATGCCCTCTCGGAGGGGGCCCGGAGAGGTTGCAGCCCCAACCCCTGGAGCAGGGCCGCCATCAAAAATTTTTGGGGCCCCAACAGCTAAAGATCGGGGCCCCCCCCCCCCCCTCCATCCCCCCGGCTCCGCCCCTACCTCCCATCCCACCCAAAACCCAAACAGACCCCCACCCATCTGGGCCCCACAACCAAACAAAAATTGTTTTGGGGCACAAAAAAAAAAAATGAAAATTGGCCATTTTTGGATTTATTTCTTGGGTTTTACAAGGTACAGTCTATCTGTTTTTTGTGGGTCAGTTCATATACAGGTCAAGCAAATACCCCCACTATAATGTTACTGCCCAAACCGATACCAGACCAATTTCCCAAGCAACAATAAAAAATACTAAATATTCGCCATCTATCACAACCAAAAACTGCTAGAACCACCATAGGTTATTGACTAAAGTATCCCAAAAACCCAAATATCACCAAAAAAACAATATACAAGCACCTAATCCGCCAACTTCAACAATATCCCACCATAAAAATTTACTGAAAATACGCCAACTGTTATGAAATAAACCATTACATCAAGACCAATTTTTTCCTCCATACAGTGAAAAATTTAGTGGAAATTATAGTTAACAGGCCTGCGATGATATTACCCCCATACGGGGACCCTATAGTGGAAATACCAGGTACACTTTTGCTTTTGCAAATTTTTTACTTACATTTAGGGCCTCAAGGTGCCCTTCTTTCCTGGGAGTCGTTCACTTTCCCTTTTCTTTTTATTTGGTCCAGACCTCCTGAGACTTCCCCCGTCCCCCACTCGCCCCTGTAAATTTTACAACACAAACACCTGAGACTCCTACTTTTTTATCATTTTCCCAAGAGTCCCCCCCCCCCCAGTAAAACTCCCCTCCATAATGGCCCAAATTAAGAATTCCCCCCGGGTTACGGGGCCCCCCCTCTGGGGTCGGGGTTTGGGGGCGGTCAGGGTTTCCCCTGGGGCGGGGGGGTAGGTAGCCCCACCCGGGGGCGGGTTTAGGCCCTGTAGGGAGAAAAGGGGCCCCCCCGTAGATTGGGGGACCCCGTAGGCAGAATAGTCCCCCTGAGTTAGGCCCCCCTTGAGGGGAGGATAGTCCCTCCCTGTAGATTTGGCCCCTGTAGGGGAATAGTCCCCCCCGTGATTAGGCACCCCCCCCTAGCAGAATAGTTCCTCCCCCGTAGATTAGGCCCCCCCCGAGGAGAATATTCCCCGTAGATTTGGGCCCCCTATAGGCAAAAGTCCCTCCTCTGTAGTTTAGGGCCCCCCGTAGGGGAATTTGCCCCCCCCTGTAGATAGGGCCCCCCTGTAGGAAATGTCCCATCCCGGTTTTGGGGCCCCCCCGGGGAATAGTCCCCCCCTGTAATTAGGGCCCCTGGGCAGAAGTCCCTCACCTGTAGATTAGGGGTCCCCCTTGGGCGAATGATTCCCCCCCGAGATTAGGGTTTCTGTAGGCAGAATTGTCCCCCCGTTTAGGGCCCCCCGTCGCAGGATATTCCCCCCCCCTTTTTTGGGCCCCGTTTGGGAGGATGCCCCCGTTTTTTTGGCCCCTGTTGGGAGGAAGTCCCCCCTTTTTTGGGCCCCCCGTTTTCAGGATAGTCCCCCCCCATTTTTTAGGGCCCCTTGTAGGCAAATAGCCCCCCCCCCCGTTTTTAGGGCCCCCTGGGCAGGATAGTTCCCCACCCGTCTTTAGACCCCCCTTTGGCAGGATAGTTCCCCCCCCTTTTTAGGGGCCTGTAGGAGGTAGTTTCCCCCCCCAGTCTTAGGCCCCTGTAGGCAGGATGTTTCCCCCCCCCGTCTTTGGGCCCCTGTAGGGGAGGATAGTTCCCCCCCCCAGTCTTTGGGCCCGTAGGGAGCTAGATCCCCCCCCAGTCTTTTTAGGGCCCCCCCTAGGCAGGTGTTCCCCCCCCCCCCCTTTTTAGGGCCTCTGTAGGCAGGATAGATCCCCCCCCAGTCTTAAAGGGCCCCCGTAGCAGGATAGATCCCCACAGTTTCTCTAGGGCCCCCGTGGAGGGAAACCCCCCCAATTAGGAAATTTCCCCCCCCCTTTTTAGGGCCCCCGTAGGCAGGATAATCCCCCCCCCTTTTGGGCCCCTTTGGGAGGATAACCCCCCCCTTTTTAGGGCCCCGTAGGCGGTTTTTTCCCCTTTTGTTTCCCCCCCCTGTTGCTTAGGCCCCGTAGCTAATAATTACCTGGCCCCGTCCCCCGGGGTTCCGTCTCCTCCCACCCCCAAACCCGGCTTTAGGCTTGGGGCCCAGGAAAGGAAGCCGGCAGGGGCCGGTGACCACTTCCGCCCACCGCCCGCTGAGCGGACGGCAGGGGGGGGAGCGCAGAGTCTCCCTGCTCCGCCCTTATCTTAATTGTATGAGTCCCCGGTCGTGATACAATTTTAAAAGATCGCCTTGTGAAGCAGGGGGCGGACCCGCCGGCGGCGGGGGCCCCCCCCCCCCCGGCTTCCACACCCCCCGGGCCCCTACGCATTTCCCGGTTTTTATGCCCATCGGCGGCCTCCTGGGTACAGGTGTTGGGCCCCCCCATGGCTGGTAGGAACAGTCAGGGAGAGGGCAGACTGAATCAGACTCAAACCTGGTAAGATGTTCCTGTTATTTATGACACAGGTTTTGGATACATCATGTCCAGGAGTGTGTGGTACCCCGGGTGGCAAAATGGAGGCCCAGACACACTGCCAGGCCTTGAGAAGAGTCCTGAGGGTGATGAGCCTGTGAAAAATGGACTTGTGAAGTCTGATGGACTCAGTATGTTACCTGCTCTAGTGCATGGGGCAGTGGACAATTCCAATGTTGCTTCCTATGGTATAAATGCTATGCCTATTGCAAATGCTGGTAAGGGATTAAATATACATGTGATCCATAGCTATGTCACACAGGCTGAGCAGGGGGATGTTGACTGTGTTGCAAAATTAACCCCAGATACTGCTTCTCTGTGTGAACAAGCGGCTAGAGGGGCTATAGCCGAGAGCAGCTCAGGTCTGCCCCTTGAGGTCAGCGCCATGTGTGAAGTTAATGCCGAGTCTGAGTTAGCTTTTGAAGAATTACCAGCCTCAGTTATAGGGCAGACAGGCCCACGGGCGCCCCTAGAGGTTGGGATTAAGAGTACTAAGAGTAGTGCAGAGGATGTGTGTTTTGTGGTGGATGTCCACATGGAGAAATGTGTTACCACTACAGTTTCCGGTGGATCTACTGCGGTTTCCAGTAGCAACCAGGTTCCCTCGGTATCTCCTACTGGAAAAACTCATGAGTATGTGTGCCAGGCAGCTGTGTGTGAAGTGTCTGGTGACCAGTTCATAAAGGTGTCCACCAGTGACCCCAGCAAACGGTGTGTACCTGGTAGTAGCCTGCAAGTCGCAGGTAACGCGTGCCCAGGGAAGGATAGCCTCCAGTTCTGTGTGACTGCTGTTGTTCCCAGAGAGAAGCCTTCCTATTTCCGTGTGCAGCCTGCAAGGGAACTGGAGAATCCTAGGGATGGTTCCTCTCCTACAATGTGTGAGGAGACTCGTTTAATAAGGGTGTGTCCAGACTCTGGTGAGGTGTATGCCTGCATTAAGGAGACCTCAGATACTTGTGTAGAGAAAATGTGGGCTGAGACTTTTAGTTCTACAGATTTCACTTGCCTCAGTGGTTGCTGTATTGCCAGTAGCTTTTACTGCCATGGTCACAAAGACTGCAGTGATGGAAGGAGTGAGCTGCTGGACACCACAGAGCTGGGTGTATGCTTGAACCCTAGTGAGAGGCAGGTGAGTGGGTGGAAATCCCCAGATGGTAAAGAAGTGCCTGGTTGTGAGGCAGTTGATAAATTTTCCTTACAGGTTATGGAGAAACATATTAACAGTATCTCAGAGGTATTATGTCCTGTGGTTGGGGCGAACGGCAGATGGATAGCATTTGCAGCCAGATACCTGCTACAGCTATTGATGTTAAACGTGTCACGTAGTTGCCTAATGTGAACACAGCCAATTTTGTGTCTAAGTGGGAGGATCCCAAGGAGGATGGCCGGGATACTATGACTAACATCCCATTTATAAATGTGTCTGCCATTGCCTCCAGCTTATTGAGTGAATTTGAGGTTGAGAAAAATGTAGAAGTATCTCAGATAGAAGCTGAGCGAACTCCCTTCGAGATGGGTATAGGGGATGTGAAAGAAACATCTCCACCCATTGATGCAGAGAGTCTGCTGCTTGGAAGCGCCAGTGAGAAGTGTGCACAGGGGAAGATATCCTCTGTCCCTGGTGAGGTGCCAGGTAAGGTCATCTTGGCAGACCGAGTGTCTATAGAGGTTGCCAATGGTGACACTCAAACCATTAGCAGGCCTACTGATTGTGGTGAGGTTTGTATTGCAGAATATGCATTGTTTGTGGCCCCTATAGTGATATGTAGGCCGGCACAGAGGGTCGCCACAAGTAAAAAACCTGTTAGGGGCTGTAAAGCTCAGGTGAGTACTAGTGACCCCTGTGGTCATGCAGGGATGTTGCATGAGAAAACAGAGACAGGCTATGTATGTGGTTTTCCCACTGCTGTACGTCAAGTGTATGGAGGGACAAGTGAGTCCTCAGACATCAGAAACCTGCCTGGTAAAGAAGCTGAGATCAGCGGTAGAGGTTTCCTAGAGGTAGCGAGGGCCTACAGTAACCCTGTGATTATCAACCAGCAGGTTATAGATGGCACAGATGTACCATATACCACGGTGGGTGCTAGTCCAGAGAAATTTGAGGCTGTATCTGATCCTGCAGACCAAGAGGTAGTAGGTTTTAGCTCAGGTGCGCCCCTTGAGGCCATTGTGGATAGCAACCCTGAGAAGTATGCTGTCATTACTGCTTCCTGTGCTGCTAGTGTGATTGCGGGGACTAACCAGGGGCCTGTTGCTCATAGGAGACCCGAATCAGTGAAGACACTGCCCAGTGGGCCCAATGCCAAGGTACTCTGTGTATGGGAGAGGGCTGGAAGGCAGGATAGTGCTAGGGTTGGAGTTATCAGTAGTACTCCGGTGAATGTCAGCATACAAGCGGAGGGTGGTGACATCCTTGCAGCAGAGCGTGCATACGTCGTGCCACCTGTAGTAAGTGGCAGTGAACTGGGGCCAGTTATGAGATGAGCGCATGGTATGAGCCCACAGCTGAGCTGTTTTTGGAAAATTTAGTCTCTGCCCCTGATGATGTAGCGGGAGTGTTGCCCGTAGCAACAAGGTACCAAGGAGGAAAAAGGAAATGTGGAAGGTATGGATGACTCTGATGCTGTCCAACAGAAATCAGGAGGTATGTCTCTGGGCTTATGGAACAGGTGGGGGAAAAGGGATTTCCCGGAGAAAAGTGTCGTGCTTCCCCAGAGAAATCAAGCGCAATATAAGCTGTGTGAGTCAGATTCCTCTGTTGGAGTTTTGATCCTGGAGGAAGGTTGTGCGAGGTGAAAAAGACCTACGGCCTTATTCAGAGGGGGAGGGTATGTGACAGGGCAGCTACAGGTAGTTGCCTATTTCTGCCACTAGGTGGAGTACTCCCCATGTTCCAGGCCAGGATTTGGATAGGGCTCGGGTTGTCCTATAAAAGGCTTGGGCCTTCAGGTGTACAGGGGGGCGTGGTCTGCCACAAGAGAGTGGAGCAACAGAGGAGCTGGAGGAGAGCTCTGGCCCCCCGAGGCTTGAGGCAAGCAGGTGGCTGCCTTCAGGAAGCCGAATCCAGCAGAGACTGGTAAAACGTAGTTGTGGCTCTGGCAGTAGGCCAAGTCCACAAGTAGTGAGGGACGTACCTCGTGTATAGTTAGTGGCCAGACGGCCAAGGATTTATTTTTATGGTTTGCGTTTTCTTTAACTGTGTGCCTCAATAAAACTGGCTGAGGCCAGTTTGAAACATTTCTCCGTGTTGGAAGGTTATTTGTGCCAAGATCGTTCTACCAAGGACAGCGATCTCAAAAAGCCAAGCGAGAAACCCCCCGGCCGGTACAAGATGGCGGCCGAATGAATGTGAGTGCGTCACAATATATATATATATAGATATAAAATATATATATATATTTATATATATATATATATACACACACACACATATATATATAATATATATATATATATATATATACACACACACACAATATATATATACACACACACACACACACACACACATATATATATATACACACACACATATATATATATATACACATATATATATATATATACACATATATATATACACGCACATATATACACATATATATATACACGCACATATATATATATATATATATATTTATTTATATTTATATAAAAACACACACACATTGTTATAATTCTATACAGCTTTCATTTTGATTCTATTAAATGCATCTGCAGTCTTAATGGTTTGCTTGTTCTAGGGTAGCCATGGTAGCATTAATAGTTCTGTGCCTAAACATCCTGTCATGTGATTACAGTACCAGCCATAAGAAGAAATTCATTAAAATGGGAGTTGTGCACAGGAGATGTTGTAAGGACAGCCGTGTATACATGCCACCCACAACCACAAAATAAGAGATACTGTTATGGTTGTGAAGATAACTCTGAGGGGTTCTTTTTTTCATGGAATACTTTATCTTCACATAGGTGCCATGATTGTCCTGCCTTAGGGAACAAGACTTATCTGTAAATGATCTCATCTGTTTCTTAATAAAAACAATATACAGGCCATAATGATCTAACACTTTACAAAATTAGAGCTTTATCTCTGATGTTAAAAATAACATTTCACATTTTCTGAAGAAAGTCATGTAACACTTTACAAACTTGTCCATATCTTGGAAAAACAATACATAACACGTCAGGAGATACCCGTGGGAAATATGCATTTACGTATACATCCTTGCCTGGATGAGGTGTTATCTGACCGACAGAAGATAACGTTAAGAATCTGTTCTCAGTGATAAAGGTCTTTAGGGGTAGCTATCTGGCAAATTCGGTTCTGGTATCAACTTCAGACTACATGGAGGGATTGCCAGGAGAAGTTCAAAATATATTCTTAAAGAGATTTTCTCGCCCTGCAGTTTCACAGAGCCACAGACACTTCTTGGTCAGGCTGTGTGCGCGTGATTGACATATCATTCATTTTACAGTGGAATGACTACAGGAGATTTACACAAATGTAGTATACAATGCTACAGATCTGTAAAGGGTGAAAACTTGTCATAAAGTTAGGTAAACAAACTTCATTGCTAGAGATAAGACTCTGCAGTGAGTGACTCACCATGGTCAAACACAGCTTGTAGAGCTATCAGATAAGAGAGGGAGGTGGGATGAGGTGATCAGTATCCAAGAGAAACTTCTGTACTCTAAGGGCACTGGCGTAACTACCGGGGTAGCAAACGTAGCAGTTGCCCCGGGGCCCGTGTGCTTAGGGGGGCCCGCGCCCCGGGCAGCTGCTACTGCGTCCGCTACCCCAGTAATGCCGCTCCTGGGCCCGCCGGCAGCGAACATAAACGTTCACTGCGGCGGGCACGGAGCTGCGGGGCCCGGCGCATGCTGCCTCTGAACGCCCGGGCCGTCCGGCCGAGCGTTCAGAGGCAGCGCTGCCCCGTGGTAGCAGAGCGGAGCGCATCCGGCGCATAATTTTTAAATTAATTTTACATTTTATAATTTATTATATAATTTCTATAATTTAATTTTATATAGTTTGATAATTATCCTAAAATGCTTTTATATATTTTGTATATCCGCATTACAGTGCGCAATTCAAGTGATCTAAGTGACTTTAAACAAGGTATGGTCTTGGTGCTTAAGTAGTCTGGGCTAGTATCTCAAAAGCTGAAGGCGTTTACTCTTGCAATCATGTTGAGAGTATGCTGAAAATGTCTGCTAGCTAGCATAGACATTGAATCTTTATATACCTCGATCCCTCATGATTTGGGTCTAAAGTCTGTGCAACACTTCCTTCAAGGGAGGGGTAAACATTTCAAGTTACATAACTCGTTTGTAAATGATCTCCTAGAATTTATACTTGGAAGGAATTATTTCTTGTTTGATGGTAAATTTTACCATCAATTAAAAGGAACAGCGATGGGTAGTAGTTGTGCGCCAAGTTATGCAAATTTGTATTTAGGATGGTGGGAGGACACTGTGATTTTTGGTGATACACCCTTGAGACTGACGGAACATATTGTCTTCTATACACGGTATATTGATGACATCTTTATTATATGGAATGGATCTAAACAGGATTTTGTGAGATTTACTGATGGGTTAAACCAGAACAATCTTGGATTGAGATTTACATATGAAATAGAAACAGAGAAATTACCGTTTTTGGATGTATTGGTATCCAGAGGTAAAAATGGTGCGATTGAGACTTCTATTTACCGTAAAGAGACCTCATGTAATGCATTATTACATTGGACAAGCAGTCATCCATATTCCCAAAAAAAGGGCATTCCACGTGGCCAGTATTTGCGACTACGCCGTAATTGCTCTACCAAAAAGGAGTTTGTAAAACAAGCTGCAGACCTATATTATAGATTCAGGGACAAAGGATACCCGGACGGGATCCTGAAAGAATCATACAATCATGCATTACATACAGATAGGGACCGTCTTTTGGTCCCACGAAAACCAATTGATGAGAGACAAAGTGAACCCCTGAGGATAGTGGGTACATATGATGAAGCCTCTGAGGCAATTAGGAAAATATTGTCCAAACATTGGAATGTTTTGTTGATGGACCCTGATATTAAAGAGAAGGTTGGTTCCCGTCCATTGATCACCTACAGGAAAGGAAAGAGTTTGAAAGATCTTTTAGTGTCGAGCCACTACACACGACCGTCTACCAATACAACATGGTTAGATAGACAGCCTAAAGGCTGCTTTCGGTGCAGTGGTTGCACTGGCTGTAAATTTATTGAAACTGGGAAAACCTTCAAAAGTCTGAAAACGGGGAAAGAATTCACAATCACATTCTAATTTCATTAATTGTGATTCTGAAGGAGGGATTTTAGAATTCAGTTCCTCGGTTAAATACTACGTGGTAAAACCATCCGTCAGTTCCGACGTAGGATCTTGTAGATATAGGAACCATTAGAAATAGGAGGGATACACCTGTCTCCAGGCACATGTGGAGTATGCATGGGATGCACTAAATTTATAAAAATGGGATAAAATCCTCCTACATGAAAGTCTAAAAGAAATAATTCAAAAAAAATTTCATTAATATGTCAGCATAAGGAGGATTTAATGAATTACAGTGAACTCAAATAACTTATTTATAAAAATTGTCATAGATTCCGACGTAGATATTGGTATTATAAGACCATTAGAATAGAGGATTATCTAAGTTCACACTCTGTGAATGTTCATGGTGTTACTCCTATGATAGCATAAAATTTTGGGCATTGATAAAATGCATTCAAATACTGCAATTGGTTTATTTGTATTAGAACATTCTTAAAAACAACATTTCTGAATTAATACACTTGGGCTCCTCATACCAAGGACTGGTCATTGAATGTAAAGCTGAATTTCACTGTTTAATGAAGGAAAACTATGAGTCATGTCCTTGAGGTTTATACTTTTAAATCCTAATTAATATGCCATTGAATATGCCCTCTGATTAGATATGTCTCTTGATTGGTTCTTGACCTCGTTATACACCGTAATATGTGATCTCTGGCAGCTTGTCACTGCCATGCTAATATCCTGCATGGCGATTTACTTTACCAATGTAGTTGCTATTACTGCTCTATGGAAGCGTAAACATTACTGCATTTACCTGGACAGCGCAGTAATAGCGCTACTATGCTGGCATTACTTAGGTAACTAGAGAGGACGCTTCCGAGCTCAGTGATGTAAAGGGAGTTGTCATCGGTAATGATCGGAACTCTGTGAGCGGTCATGTGACCCAGAGGGTTAGCTTTAAATGGGCCCGGTAATTTCACAGTGTGTCGCGACCATACCCTCCGTGATATCGGAGCCTATGCTCTTGATGTCTTGGTTCTTGACCTCGTATACAGTACCGGTAAGATATGGTGCCATTGGTGCCCCGGGCTTGGTTTTTTTGTTATTTTATTTTATTTAACATAGGTGAACATGTGGGAATTATGTTACTGGATTTGTATTTACTCACAGAAGGTATAATAGGGCTTTGCATAGTGGGCTAGTTCCTGTCAGGGCGCTCTTTATTGGAGAGGTCCCTATTTTTGCTAGGTAGGGACTATGTAGAATGTAGATTGTATTGGACTGATATGTTCCAATACCAATACTACGTTTATTGCACTTTTGATTATATGTTTTGGGTCATTGTTTGCTCTATAGAGATTTTTCAATCTTATTGAAATAAATGTTATATTTTAGATACACTTTCTCCTAATTGTTGTTGAGCTGAAAATGGTCTGATCAATGAAAACATCCAGCAAAAGGGATCCTGTGGATGTAAACATTTTGTTGATGAAAGGGGTCAAAGGAGGATATGGTGCACAGTCAAGCAAACTGTAGCCAGATTCAACTCTGGTGCCACAACTAACACATGCAAAAGCACAACTCATTGTCTCTTACCAGGGATGGACTTTAAAGGCGGATGACCAATCTGAGTGCCATTGCTGTCTAAGGGGAACAAAAAAAGGCAAAACCACAGTAAGCAAATAAATGCAAAAATTGGATTAGCGTGCAATGGATAACATTGCCTGATCAGGTGAATCCAGATTTTTGTTACACTATGCTGATGAAGAGTCACAATTCAATTTAAGCAGCATGAATAGATGAACCATTTCTGTCCAGTATCAACAGTTGAGGTAGGTGTGGGTGGAAAATGGTATGAGGAACATCTTCTTGGCACACCATGTGTTCTCTGCTACCTGTTGATAAACATAAACATTTGGATAGAAGAGCTTACGCATTGTAGCTCAGAGTTTATCCCATGATACAGCTGTGTACCCTATGGCAGATGAACTCCAAAACAATGGGAATCTCGCAAGAGAACAGAGAGTGACTTTTGATCACTATATTTACTATTTTGCCATAGGCAAACTTAAACTCTATCAGTTCTCTATCTATAAAACACTAAAACGTAGCTTTTATTATGTTTAACACTTAGGGCCACATGTATGAACGGGCTTTTCGCCCATTTTCTGGCGTATACTGCGCCTCCCGGCCCGATTCCCCCTGTCGGACGCAGGGATGCGGTGTTAGGCGCAGCATTCGCCACTTTCAGCTGCGCCCTGCATGAAGGGGCGGACAAGGGGCATGGTGTGGGCATGGTGTAGGCGTTCCGGGACGGGACGCGGCGCGCTCGAAAACCCTGAGGCATGTACGATGGCGGCTCGCCAAAGAGCGGCGCAATGCAGCGCTCGGCAGCTCCGACAGTCAGACCTAGTTTTTTTTGGTCTAAATGCTCCGGCGGCGGCGAAGTGAAGCAAGATCAGAATATGCGAAGAAGCATACAGAAGATCGCGACAGAAATCTCGGCGCTCCACTCCGTGCAGCAGGAGTATGAATCCGAAAAACATTCTCAGAAAAGAGCTCACACCTCAAAAATAAACATCATAAAAAAAAATCACTTTCCAAAAATCTAGAACGGCGCAATATCAAGAATTCGGATATTGGAAATTGCCGGGAAATACAGTAATTCAAATTTTGAAAGCTATTCTCATTGGTCGGCAGAAGCCCGCCAATCAGAATAGAAGCGACAGTGAACCATTATAATCTATGGAGAACCGATTGACCAATCAAATCAAAACGGGGGACAGTTCAAAATACAGTAAAAATGCAGAAAAGAGCTGATTGGTTGAGCTAGCGGGGGCTTGGCTATCTCGGCCAATCAGAATAGGAGCGACAGGGACCCATTATAGCCTATGGAGAATTTTGAACCAATCAAAATCCAAGGCGGGACAGTTCATAATACAGTAAAAATGCAGAAAAGAGCTGATTGGTTGAACTAGCGGTGGCTTGCCTATCCCAGCCAATCAGAGCGCGAGCTACTTCTCCCATTGTAGTCTATGGATAGATGGGCGCAATGCAATCTCGGCGCTCAGCGCTGTGCGGCATGGAGTATGAATAAAAAAAACATTTTTATTAAGTGTAAAATATCAGATAAAGCGCTGAAACCTTCTTTAAAAATAAAGCACTTAAATCCCTAACAACGCGTTTGTCGCCGAGACCGGCGCTACATAGGGAATTGCAATAGAGAGAATTGCCGGGAAATACAGTAATTTAAATTGTTTAAGCGCTTCTCATTGGTCGGCAGAAGCCAGCCAATCAGAATAGGAGCGACAAAGACCCATTATATCCTATGGAGAAGTTTTGACCAATCAGAATAGGAGCGACAGTGTCCATTTATATCCTATGGAGAAATATAGACCAATCAAAATCAAAGGTGGGACAGTTCAAAATACAGTAAAAAGACAGAAAAGAGCTGATTGGCTGAGCTAGCGGGGGGGTGGCTATCCCAGCCAATCAGAAAAAAACAATATTAATTCAATAACTGCCTTTTTCTTTCTTTATTTTCGTTATCTATGATCATTAGTATGGGTGCAACGAAAATAAAGAAATAAACATGATTTTATTGATGTAATATTTTTTTTTCGTTACCCCCATATTATTATTCATTTTATATACACATCGGCACCACTTCTGTAGTGTTATAATTTGATTTCGGCCATGTACAGTTTTATTTCAGATTGCATTAGAAAACCCATAGGAGCGTCGCTCGCTCTCCCATTGGTCCAAATAACCGCGCCTCTTTTAACTTAGCCAATCACAGAGCTCGCTCGGAATTTCTTTTCCCCATAGAACTCTATGAGAAAGTAGCTCGCGCTCTGATTGGCTAAGCTGGACGAGCCCTCGCCGCTTCAACCAATCAGCTCGTTTCTGCCCTGTATTTTGAACTGTCCCGCCTTTGAATATGATTGGTCAATTTTTCTCCATCGGTTATAATGGGTCCCTGTCGCTCCTATTCTGATTGGCTGGTTTATGCCGACCAATGAGAATAGCTTAAACAATTTGAATTACTGTATTTCCCGGCAATTCTCTCTATTGCAATTCCTTATGTAGCGCCGGTCTCGGCGACAAACGCGTTGTTTGGGATTTAACTGATTTATTTTAGAGAAGGTTTCAGCGCTTTATCTGATAATGTTTTACACTTAATAAAAATTATTTTTTTATTCATACTCCATGCCGCACGGCGCTGAGCGCTGAGATTTCAGTGCACCGATCTCTCCCTAGACTACAATGGGACAAGTAGCTCGCGCTCTGATTGGCTGGGATAGCCAAGCCCCCGCTAGCTCAGCCAATCAGCTTTTTTTCTGCATTTTTACTGTATTTTGAACTGTCCCGCCTTTGATTTTGATTGGTCAAAACTTCTCCATAGGATATAATGGGTCTTTGTCGCTCCTATTCTGATTGGTTAATACTCCTTCATAGGTTAGAATGGGCCACTGTCGCTCCTATTCTGATTGGTCAATAGTTCTCCATAGGTTTTAATGGGACACTGTCGCTCCTATTCTGATTGGTCGGCATAAACCAGCCAATGAGAAGAGCTTAAACAATTTGAATTACTGTATTTCCCGGCAATTCTCTATAACCCAATTCCTGATGTAGCGCCGGTCTCGGCGACAAATGCGTTGTTCGGGATTTTATTAATGTATGTTTATAGAAGGTTTCAGCTCTTTTTCAGAGAATATTTTACACTTAATAAAAATGATTTTTTTATTCATACTCCATGCCGCACGGCGCTGAGAGCCGAGATTGCATGGCGCCGATCTCTCCATAGACTACAATGGGAGAAGTAGCTCGCGCTCTGATTGGCTGGGATAGCCAAGCCCCCGCTAGCTCAACCAATTAGCTCTATTCTGCATTTTTACTGTATTTTGAACTGTCCCGCCTTTGAATTTGATTGGTCAATATTTCTCCATAGGTTTTAATGGGTCTCTGTCGCTCCTATTCTGATTGGCTGAGCTAGCCAAGCCACCGCTAGCTCAGCCAATCGGCTCTTTTCTGCATTTTTACTGTATTTTGAACTGTCCCGCCTTTGATTCGGATTGGTCAATAGTTCTCCATAGTTATTAATGGTTCACTGTCGCTCCTATTCTGATTGGCCGGTTTATGCCGACCAATGAGAATAGCTTTCTGAATTTGAATTACTGTATTTCCCAGCAATTTCCAATATCCTAATTCTTGAATTAGGATATTGGAAAGTGATTTTGTTTTATGTATTTTTTATTTTTTAGGTTTCAGCTCTTTTTCTGAGAATGTTTTCCGCCTTTATAAAGGCGATTTTTGATTCATACTCCGCACCGACATATGGAATGATTTCTCGCTGTTCCAGCCTGTCTCGCATCGGAACAGATTTTCGGCGCAGTTCCGCACAGCACCCAGGTCCCCGCACTGCGCCCATGTCCCCGCACCGTGCCCCACACACTGGCGAGGTGCAGGGAACTTTTCCCCGCATGTATGAGCGCAGCTCCTCGGACGGCGAATCATAGGCGCAGCGCCGCACTGCGCCTCAGTCCCTGCCTCAAACACTGGCGAGGCGCGGCGGACTTTACATGGAATGTATGAGCGCGCCCCGTCCCGACATAAATCAGGCGCAGATTTCGCCGGAAAACCGGCGGAAAGGTGCCCCCCGACGTGGCGAGATTCATACATGTCGCCCTTAATCTCTATACACACTATTTAAAAACCTGATTTCTAACCTCTCAATGTATCCCTTTCTACTTCTGAAGGAATAGCTCCTTTTCTATTATCAAGTCTCTATTAACAGGAAAACCTTATATATACAGTAATTTACTAACTCCAGTAAGGGATCCCCAGCTTCCTACTTGGGCATTCTCCCAAATCTAATAAATAAAACATTAAAAGGGTTTTCTTGTGAACCCTTGAGGGGTAACACTTAAAACAGAGTGAGAAATCAAATTTAAAATGTCATCCTACCTCCCCCAATATTTTTTTCACCGCTAAACGGGGCTTCATCAGGGCTTAGAGGTGCGTTAATTTGGTCAACTATTTTTTTTTTATATCTGTTAGGTAAAACCCCTATTCAGGGCTCACCAATTACCCATCAGGATATCCAAAAAACCCCTCCCTCTTCCACTTCCTGCCGCACACTGAACTATTGCTCGCTGCTGCTGGGCCGCCACTGCACCACTCCCATAAACAACATTCCTCAGACAAAAACATCATCTCCATAGCGACTTTCGCCCATCTTACCATAAACCCCCCCGCCCCCGCGTACTGTTTTAAAGGAGAAACTCCCGGGCTGTGATGGACTTCCGTCCAAATTTCTCTCTATTATTTTGGGCTGCGTGGCTCACCTAAATTTACTGAGGAATAGGGTTACTTTCCCCACCCCGCTTTATCACCTCCCATGACCCCCCTTCCCTCCCATGCTAATATGCAAATTCATTGGGAAACATACTGCATTGTACGTACACATTTTCTTAGTCTCTTCCCCCAAACCACTTTCCCCTTTATATCTAATAACATTTCATTTTAAAAAAGCGGAGAGGGCCGCCGATAGGGGGGGAGAACCACTACTCCCGTACGGCCCGGGCCCTCTGTGATGCAAGGGGGGCCCACGACCGCCAGCAGTACCGCCCCTTTCTTCACAGCAAGGGAGAGAAACAGCTGTTCTCCCTACCCTTCACCTATTTACCAGAAAAATGGATGGGGCTTTGAGTGGGGCCTCCCCAATCTCAGGGGCCCGTGCTCGCCTCCCTGTCACTGCGCTGCTCAGTAGGGTACAAGTAGGAGTTTCGTGTAATTTCTCATTCTCCCCCCCGTGCTGCACGGAGCAGCCCGGGCCCCCCCTCCCCTGGGGGAGGATGATGAATTAAATCCGCGAAGCTCACACGGATGCGGCTCGGACAGATGTAGGAGTGGCCCAGCTGCTCCTGTGACAGCAAGGGCCCCAAATGATTTTTAGAGAGGGGGATTTGACAGGGGGCCCCACCGCTGGAGGGGGGCCCCAGGGGGGGACCCCACCATTTTAGGGGGCCCAGCATACACTTAAAAAAGAAACCGGACTGCCAAAGAGGACCCGCCTCCGTGTCTCAGTTGTGCTCAATATCTTTTTCATAATAGGGGGGGCTTGAGAAAATCCCACAAGGCTAGAGGGGACTTGAGCAGGGTCCACACGGTGGGTGAGTGGGGCACCACTCAAGTTCCCCCATTACCTACCTACCTGGCTAACTACCAATGGGTGGCCTGCTACCTACCTATCTATCTACGGGGAGCCCACTAGCCACCGATCTATCTTCGGGAAGGAGCCTATATAACTAACTACTTATGGGGGTAGGGGTTATATACCTAACTACCAGGGCACTAAGGTGGTAATTATTATCTTTTGGAGCACTATGGATGGGGAGTTTGTACATGGGGAAGACATAGGTGGGAGGATAATAGAAGAGTGAGGAATCTCAGGTGTTTGTATTGTAAATTCTGCAGGAACAAGTGGTCGCCGGGAGAAGTCAACATGGCGGTCTGGACTGGATGGAGAAGCAATGGAAATGTGAACGACTCGTCAGCAGGATGTTGCCTGTGAGTCACTAATTGTAACTGCACTGTGTGCACTTGTATCTTCCACTATAGGGTCACTGTGAGGAGGTATAATTGCTCTGGGTGTAATGGCTCATGTTTAGTAACAGTACGGTGGTGTTGTTTTTTTGGTGGGCTGGTAGGGGGCGGGGTTGGTAGAGGGGGGCCTATGCTTCAGCTCTATGGAGCCCCGAAAGTTCTCATGGCGGCCCTGGCTTCCCCTCCCACCTTCCCCCGTAAAGATTCTTTCTTCCAGGTCACGGCTAGTTACCTAATTCATTACGTTACAATGGGAGTATGCAAAAATGTTAGTAAAATTCCCGGGGCCCAAAAAGTATTTTTCATAAAATTTGTATTTGGGGATAAAGTATTTAAAAATTTAAAAACCACAAATTCCCGCATGAATAGAAAAAATAAATCTATACTTAAAAAATTTTATAAATGAATAGATTGGGAAACTATTTTCCAGCTGCGTCTCTCCTAGCAACGAAAATGTTAAAATTATTTGAATTTTAGTTGCTAAAACCTTTTTCATGCACAAAACAATATAAAATAAATCCCAAAATTTGTTAAATAGAAACTGATCAATACCTATCCTCATTACAGGACACAGGGAAAATGAGGACAAAAAGGGGTGGGGAGAAAGGGGGGGGGGGGCCCGGGGGGAGATGTGGGGAGGGAAGAAAAAAAACCCTATGTGAACTCTTGTGCTTTCCATAGTTTAAATTTTTAACCTGCATGGTAAACCCCTTTACTGTACTTAAAAACACATATATTTGTTTCTTAAAAAATATTATATTTGGGAATCCCGCAGATTAAAAAAAGCTGACAATGAAAAACCTTCATTTAGGCCCCTTGGGGTTTTAAAAGTATTGGGGGTCTGAAAAACCATTTGCCTCTTTCCCGCAACAAAAAATACATCCAGAACGCCCCTTTTTCCCCCAGCTTTTTTTACACAGATGCCCCCGAATTTTTGCACCTCTATTTTTACCCTTATGTTTCTTTTTCCCAAAAAATGTCCCCTAGGGGGGTGTCATCTCCATTTTTTAAAAAACTCAGGGTGTTTCGGGGATCGGGCGACAAAACCCTGTAAAGATTTTTCCCAAAATAGATCTTGGGGGGGAGGTTTCACATAGCCCCAAAAACACCCCTCGGTTTTCAATTGAAGAATTGGGCATTAACTCAAATCTTTTCTTTTCCCAAAGGGATTAAAAAAATTCTTTAGTTTTTTCCCCATGAATGAACATTTGCCACAGGGTATGAGCCTACCACCCCGAGACTGTAACCATTTTTTTTTGCCATCTCCCTCAAAATGCTATGCACAAAATTTAAACCCTAAGGGTTTTTTTTCCTCTTTAATAACGACAAAAAGGAAAAAGAAACACCACAGAGAAAACTTTATCTGCCTTTCCCGAATGTGCCAATTCCTTTTTAAAAAAACCCCTCAAATTTTATTGGGGTCAAACATCAAAGGACCCCATAAAAACGAATTAAAAACAGTTTTTTTTCCCTTTTTCTTTTTTTTTACTGATTAATAAATGTCCTCTTTCACTAGTCCCCAACCCCTATTAAAACCCCCTTTAAAGACCCCGGGCGAACCCCCCCCCCCCACCCCCACACACACACACACACACACACCACACACACACACAGTCGCCGGGTGTTAGCGGCTAATCGCCACAAAAACCCCGCCGTTACAAACGCAACGGCAGCGTCGGGCCCCCCGCTGCTTTTTTAAAACCCCTCAACACCCGGCAAAAAGATGGCCGCGGTGTCTGAATGAATGACAATCAGTGCCGCGCACCGATCTTGAGGGTGATCGGCACCGTCGCAGCATAGCTGCAACGATCCGACCACCGGACATGGAAGTGACAGGAGCCTTCCCAAGGCTCCTCACTTCCATGTCCTGGATTGCCGCCATCTTGGTACAGTCTAATGCATTGCCTATGCAAGCACCACAGGAGGCCTCAATGTTAAAGTAAAAAAAAAAAAAAAAAAGTTTTACAGTACAAAAAAATATATTAAAAGTTCAAATCACCCCCCTTTCCCCATTTTACAAATAAAAAAATGAAAATAATTAAAAAGTTACACATATTTGGTATCGCCGCATCCGAAAAAGTCCGATCTATAAAAATAAAACATCATTTATCCCGTGCGCTGAACACCGTAGAAGAAAAAAATTCCAAACGTCAAAATTGCCTTTTTTGATCATTTTATGTCACTTAAAAAATGGAATAAAAGTGATCAAAAAAGTCGCATGCATTCCAAACTGCTAGCGATAAAAAGTACACTTCAGCCCGCAAAAAATGCACCCTCACTGACATCCTTAGGTGTTAGTACAAAAAAGTTATTAGTCGCACAAACTGGCGCCGCGGCGAAAATTTCAAAAATAGAAAAAGTTTGGAACTTTTTTACGGTACCAAAACATAACGGAAACCCTACATGTGTGGTATTACTGGATGCATATCAACCTGTAGAATACAGAAAACACATTGTATTGACCGAGATTGAACGCCATAAAAGCAAAACCCCCGCAAACATGGTGGAAATACGTTTTTTTTCACAATTTGTCCCACTTGGAATTTTTTTGCGGTTTCCCAGTATATTCTATAGTATAGTGAATAACACATTAGAAAGTACATATTGTCCCGCAAAATAAAAGCCCTCTTGTGTCTATGTAGGTGGAAAAATAAAAATGTTATGGCTCTGGAAAAGTGATGAGGGAAAAACGAACGTGTCAACAACAAAAAAAAACGGCAGGTCCTTAAAAGGGTTGTCTCGCTACAAAGAATAGCTTTCAAATTGTAGTGAACACAAAATAAAGACATTTTCCAAATATATTGCTTTGTTCCTCTGTTTTCCCTAAAGAGATACAAGTGAATTTATGACCTCCCTGGCTATTTCAGTTCCCTCAGTAACTGACCTCTCAACCATTCTCCCCCTGCTGTTTGTTCAATGAGAGACCAGTGAGTGACTTCATCACACAGGTCATGGCAGTGTCCTGTGCTGCTCAGCAGTAAAAACCTTGATTTATGTAAAATAAACAGAACTGTAATTAGGGCTTTTGTTTTGGGGATCAGATAAGAAGTTCTGTTAGTAGTTTGAGAAGCTAATCTGATCTAATTAGCATCTGAAAGCACAGCATGGCATGGAGCTTATGCAAATGAGTCAGTCTGAACCAGGAAGTGACAGAGTATTTCATTCATGCATTCTCTGAAACTCTGAAGGGAGACAACTCTTTAACCCCTTTAACGACCGCCCACCGTCTTTAGACGGCGGGCATTTCAGGTCGTTCGTCTGCAGCGACTTCGTTAGACGTCGCTGCAGACATCGGAGTTTGCGGCGTCCAGCGCCGCAATTGTGCTGGGATCGGGGCTGTACTACACAGCCCCGATCCCAGAGCATGTCCTGCAGGCATTGGGGAGAGGCGGAAACCTCCGCAACCCGATGCTTTAACCCTTTGATTGCGGTGGTGCGTTACTGCAGCGCAATCAAAGGGATCCCCTGCTCTGTCGGGTGATTGGAACGCCCGGTGACCCGACAGAGCTCAGGGACCGGCTGCACAGTCAACTCTGGGGACCTAGCGTGGCCCCAGAGCTGTCTGTGTAAGAAGCCAGTGATTAGGACGCACTGTGCACTGTCCTAATCACTGTCTGTGTCAGACTGACACAGATTATAATGTATTAGCATATATGAATATGCTAATACCTTAGTAAGTGTAAAAACAAAAATTAAAAAAAATGTAAAACAGTTCTCCCTTCAGGTGATTAAAAAAAAAAGTACAAAAAAACCCCATAAAAAGTATTAAAAAAAAGAATAAAAAAATAAATAATAAAAAAAAATAAATATTTAATTAAAAATAATTGTGCATAAGTTACACACACAAAAAAACCTACACATATTTGGTATCCACACCACCCTAATATTCTGTAGAATTAATCTTAAAAGTTGTTTAGTGTGGAATGTTAATGGTGTAAAAAAAAAAAAAAAAAAAAAAAAAAACAATCATTAAAAAAAAATAAAAAAAAAAATTCTGCAATTATTTATAAGTGAACTTAAACTATTCCCCAATAAAGTACAACTCGTCTCGAATAAAACGAGGCCTCATCCAACTGCGTCATTGAAAAAATAAAAAAGTTACAACTGTTGAAACGCATGGAGGCAAAAACGAAAAAAATGTTCTGGTCATTAACTACTTTTCAGGCGTTCGGCTTAAGGGGTTAAGGGGTTAAATGCCTTCCTCAAACATTTTTTTGGATAACCCCTTGCCTGAAAACGTGCATTTAACTTTATACATTCTTCATTGAAAGCCTCTAAAGTAGAGCAATTCCTACGATCCCTAAGAATTCCTACGAGCCCTATGGCAGATGGACACATTTACCATTGCACAAAGGGACGTTTAGTTAGTGATTGCTTCTAGGAAAATGACAGCAAGTTTTCACAATGCCCCATTTTCAGTCTTATAGAAAATATCTTGGATGAGGTGAAACAATATTTCTTCACCCTTGGTGAAATGTATGCCATCTGTAATTGCTGCAGTTCTGAAGGCCAAAGGGTGTCCAATGCGCTAGTAGATAGATATCTCTAGTAAAATGGCCTTTCAGTGCTATAATTGATAAAGGCAGTTTAAACCCTTAGACACCATGGCATTAGTCTCCGTGTAAAAAAAACAAAGATAATAAGTGGGGGCTCACTTTCTTAAGTTGCATTGAGCCTTTGTATCAATATTGCTGTTATTGACTTTGTAAAAACAGGGTTGTAGTCAGAATTCTTGAGCCCCCATAGCAAATTGAGATGGGCTCCAAACACCTTAGGAGAAGAAACCAGTATCAGCAATTAAAGGTATGGATAATAATGCCATAGATAAGAAAATCCACGTGATAGTGCTAGATAAAACCACCAACTTGACATTTTCCACAACAAGGTACAATGTAAAATGTCCTTACACCTAAGTAGGACCCCCTAAACCTCCTAACAACTGCTATAGGTGCTACGACTATAGTTACACCCATGTGTCCATCAGAATATTTGGCCATACTAAACCTCTTACTTCCCTCCATAGGTCACATAAACACAACTTTAGACCTTCATTATGTGGCATTCAAGAGTATAGCTCCAAAAATAAACTGTCATTTGGTCTTGCCAGCGACTGCTTGGTGTGTCCAAACCAGTGAAGTACCACAGATTCTTATTTGTAATTGCTACCTCACCTCTAGCAACTTGACTGAGAAGTCTAGCATGCCTTAGGTTGTTATGTACGCTTTATAAAACCTGCAGCCAGTGATTTTAGTAGGGCTTCAATAATGCACAAAATTAGTCAGTTGAGTGGTAAGGGGAGGATAGTGATTACACAAAAAAGCCATGTCACTGATTTGGCCACAGTCAGTAGAGTTTTGCGGGATCAATAATAGTTCATTTTTGGAGCTATGCCATCACTATAAGGCTTATTTTGGTACGTACTTCAGCCCATAATTCGCGCTGCACTGCGCTAAATATGGGGCAAAATACGTCCCAGTCATTACAATATTCCACAGTTCTCATAGAGAACTATGGATTACGTCTCCTCTCTCCGCTCGCACAATACGGCGAGCGGGAAGAGAATTAACATGTCAATTATTCACAGCATATACGCGCCGAGAATAATGAATATCTATGGGGCCGGCGGGCTGCCGCCCCCCCCTCCCCTGCTCCTGAGCACACGGCGTAATTGCGGGCGAAATACATCCCACAATTACGCAGTGAGTAAGCCGTGTGAACATAGCCTAAATGCCACAAAAAGTAAGCCTGAACTAGTTTTTTATGTATTCTATGCAGCAATGTCATTGGTTCAGTGGGTCCAAATGTCGTGACACACTCCCTATAAACTGTATTTACAATTGATGAAGGTAGCCACTGTTGGACCTACAGAGTAGAGAATACAGCATCCGTGGATCCATTTTTTAAAAGGGGTGTTCTCACCATGCTGTTTAACAGAGCCTACTCTTCACAGTCAGCTTTGGGCTCCCATTTCCTGTTCAGGCTGTTGGTGGTTCTATAGCAGTGACTGGGATATCAGCTCTGCTATTCCTAGCTGATTATGTTAGAGAGACATTGATGATGGACAAGTTTTAAAAGCAGGGCAGAAAGAGACAGAACTCTAAAAAATTAAAGTTCGTCACTAGGAAACATAAACAAGCTCCTGTGCTGCTCATAAGACACAGCAGGTAGTGATATCACCAGCCCACAATGGTTGGTAACCTAAGGAAGTCTTGTGTACACAAACAGCTCTAGCTCTGATAGGATGCAGGATCAGGAGAGCAATGTATCAGGCAATAATGTTCATTTACTTTTGCCTGCATTTTAAAGTTAATCGTTGTGGTGAAAATAACCCTTTAATGTCCACCCAAGATTGACCAAAGCATAGTCAGTTTCGGATGTAATACTTGTGCTGCCTAATGAATTTATGTAATTTCATACTAACCAAGCAACACAAAATACTTCAGAATTTAAACTGCTGTAGATTTTCCCAGAGGTTCCTATCAGGGAGAGGCAGAAGGGAATGAGTTGCTCACATCACATTTTCTCAGTGCTTTAATTCTGTCCTCAAATGATAACAGTAAATCTGCACATCCCACCTCCAAGTGTAGAAAGTACAAGCTGACAAGTGACAGCAAATATTAGTCCATTTTCAGCACTCAATGCCCAGGAGAAAACAAAAAAATTAAAAAAATAATAATTAAAAAAAAATAATTACATGAAAAATTAGAAACTCAATACATTTTTAAAACAATATGGGGACATGTATGAACGGGGCTGCGGCAGAAGTCTGGCATCTTTTCAGCCCAAGTTTAGCACACCCCCTTTATATATTTTTAAAAATGCACTTTTTTATGTCCCCGTTCAGGGGGCCTGAACCATTCACGCTAAGTTTTATAGCTTCATTTGGAAATGGGGCCCATTCTGCTGGAAAGGTAAACCCCTTTAAAAAGTGGTTTCCCTAGCCAAAATTTTGTTTTTGGCAAAAAAAGTTGTTTTATAAACCCGCGTAGTGGGGTTCATAAAGTCAGCCGCATTTTCACAAATTTATGTGCAGGAAAAATTTGATTAAGCGCCAAAAAATAATTCACATTATTTTTAAACAAAACAAAAAAATCATTGAGCCAATAGGTATTTTCTTTTATAGATGGCCTCCAGTCAAAGTATGTGATTCTCAAAAATAATTTCATGGGCATTCGTAGTAAAAGCCTTAAATTCATATATTTATTCCATAAATTTTTTAAAAAACAAAAAGGGCCCCATCACCGATTTTTTTGATTGCTCAAAAAGCTTCCTTTACCCGTATGATTGAAATATGTAAGCAAACTTTAATTTTTTCTGCTTTAATTTTTGCCGGGAAAAAGCTAACGGAATTTTTATGCAAGTTTATTAATTTGAAAATGATTTTTTTAAATAAAGCTTTTTGTTTGGTCTGCAGTGAGGGAAAGGTTTTTAAAGGGGGTTTTTGTAAAAAACAAGTGGCTTTTATATTAATGGGTTTTTGTTTAGAAAGTATAAAACCTATAATTTTTTAAAAATAAAGTTTTCCCTTTCCCCACAGTGTTTTCTGTAAGCCTTTCTTCTAGTAAAGCAGGAGCATGTAACTCACACCTTTGTTCCCGGATGTTTACTTCCCTTTCGGTTGCTTTGGGAGAACATTAAACCCCTTTTTGTGGTTCTTTAATCAACTTTTACCTATATAACCCTTTTTCCCCGAGATTTATTTTTGGCCCCCCAGAGTTATGGGTAAATTGTTTTTCCCCAACAATTTTCAAATTATTTTAATTTATCTTGTGTGCAAAAAAAACCCCCCATCCCAAAAAGGGGGGGTTAAAAGCTTCATTGACATACCGGCCCCCCCAGGGAATAGTATGTCCACAAAAACTAAAAGGGTGAGTTTACAGTATGCATTTTGTTATTGTTGGTACCCGAGAAAGGTATCCCCAAAGGATCCCCCAAAAGGTCTCAGAAATTAAAACAACAAATGAGTCCCTTTTAACTGTGGTTTAAAAATATAAGAAGTAGGGTTTTATCCAAATATGGTAGGACACCAAATTTTTATGCCTCCAAAATGTTAAACAAAGGTCAAAATTTTAACCCTTTTTTTAAAGATAAAACAAAAAATCACAAAAAATTCAGCCCAAATTTTTGTATAAAAAAACAAAATACATCTTTAAATTTACCCTATATATCGAGTATAAGCCCACCCCAATATAAGGAGGCACTATTTTGCTAAAAAAAATGGGGAAAAAAAGTATTATCGGAAAAACCCAAGGGAAAAAAGCAGGGTATGGTAAAATTTAAAAATAAAAAAAGGTACCAATAAAATTACATAGAGGGGAAATGTCCCCAGGGGTTTTGCCAAAGGGAGGTTATAGGTGGGATTGTCCCATAGGCAGGTTTTTAGGGGGGTCGTCCCCCATAGGAGGTTTAGGTTTGGGCTGCCTGTGTGGGAAATCCGAAAGGCCGCAAGCCTAACGTCTGGCTATTTTTGGGCAAGGAGCGTTATCCTTGTTCCAAAGTGGTATCTTCTCCTTTTGCTCCCGAGGGTCTATACAGGTGAAGGACGCCGACGCGGGGGCCCATGCGTGGCTGGCGCTTTTGGGATGGGATTTGTATAGCGCCCCCCGAGGAGTCATATGGGAAAAGTGTCCTGCCTGGCACCCCGGCGGAAAAAGTGACTGGTATAAGGAGGAGGGATTTTTCAGCCATTTTTGTGCGAAAAACCTCTTTACTCGAGTTTACGGTACATCAAAAATACCTTAGGCATGTTCACTATTGCAGGGCGTACGGGCCCCCCCAAAATTAGGGGGGGTGTTCGGGAACTGGGCTTCGGTCTCTCCCCCGGGGGGGGGCCAGCCCCACGGCCCCCCCCAGATGTTTTCCCCGGGGGTGAAAGCGCCATGAAAAAATGACATGTAATTTATTCCCCCGGCTCGTACAATATGATTGTATTGTATAACGGGGAGAGGATGCGTAATCCTAGGTTTTCTATGAGAGCTTGGGTCCTAAATATTGGGCCCTGTCCCGAAATTTGAGCGCAGTTGCTTCAGAGGGCGAATCTCCCAAAAAAAGCTGTGTGAACTGTAAAATAACACAAAGAACTATCCCAAACAAAGACCACAAAGTCGTGATACAGACATAATTAATTACAAATCATATTATAGATATCCTATTCATAATAGAGTGATGAATGGTTCACGTAATCCTCAGCAAGCATGCGAAATGCACAATGGAGTGCTACTTATTGGTGAGCAGAAATATGATGATGGGTAAGAAGTTCAAAGGGGTTTTCTCATTACAAAGATTAGCTTTCAACATGTAGGGGCAGGACATTTTCTAAATACAATGGTGTTTTGATTTGACCTTAGACATGAGATAAGAGATTTTAACTGCAGATAGGTTTCTCTGGTTACGACCATATTTTCCTTCCTAATTAGACAGAGAGCAGGGATTGACATCACCATGGATGGAGCTCACTCTCAGAGAAGACTCTTATTACCTCCAACAATAATAGCTTTTTTTTTTTTTTTGTTTTAAAGAAAAGTAATTTATTTAACTCCTTCAACACTTGTAGCTTAATTTACTGAAGATTAAATCTCCTGCACTTGCATCTCTGTAATGTCTCTGCCAGTTATAGAGGAGCTAAATGTGCTAATCACTGATATAGAGCAACCCACAGCCTGATGAGTAAGAGGATGTGAATCTGTGTTATAACTGGTGTTATTTTTAATGTACTATTAAAATATTATTATATTTTTTTGTCATGAACTGTGTATGTTTTGGACTTGACCTGTTTAGCCTATGTATGCTGTATCTGCCAAACGTGCACTCTTTCTGTGCGGGACCCAAAAGCTTGGTCTACCATGCTTTGCATTGTACACAAAGTGTATATCACTGGGAAACAGAGTAAAAGAAGTTAAAATAAGATGACGTGTTTTATTGATTTTCTATGGGCTTCTTGTGGTGTCCATCGGGGTACCCTTTTCACAGTAAGGAAGTTAGAGGGGCTAAAATCATCTGGCAAATGGTAATCAACTAATGGCCATACAAGATACCAGCTGATAAGATGGACAGGGTAGTCATAACAAGTGGGGACAAAATCAGAGACACAGGCATCTAGGAATAGCAAAACAGTTCCCACACCAGAAAGATTTCATGGAACAGTTTAAATAAAGAGCAAATGGACTTTTCTTGCTTCAGCATCCAATCCTTTTGCGAAAAATGCAGTGGCGGGCCCGTGCCCATTGTTACTGTACTGAATTTAGCAATGTATGTTTGTTACACATATGCTACATGGATGGAATATAGTATGAATATTACAGAGTAGATTTTTTGTAACTACTGCTGTTTGTAGGAATGCATGTACTCAAATGGTAGTCACTGGTATAGTAAGTGATTGCTAAGCAACCTGAAATATTTTGTTAAATTAAAGGGATACCTGAAAGTTTAATGCATAGAGATTCTAGTATTTAGTACCAATTATATTATGTAAAGGTAGTTACACTGTGTATGCTGTTTGCTACATGTTTAAAGCTAATCAATAAAATGGGAATAGCCCTTAAAGGCTAAGGTAACTAAGGATTATAAACAAACACACTGCTGTTCTAATTCGGCTTCCTTTCAGAGCTAGAGCAGTTCTTATCCCCTACTTGTGTACACAAGCTTCCTGAGGTTACCATCCAGCAGCGCAGAAGCTTGTTTATCTATGTTACAGAAAAGCTTTTTAAACCTATCCATTAACAATGTCCCTCTAACAGAATTGGCTAGGAATAGCAGAGCTGATATGCCAAACACTGCTGTAGACTAGCCCACAGTCTGTACAGGAAGCAAGAAACTAAACCTGGCTGTGAAGAGCAGGCTCTGTGACACAGCATGGTAAGGACACCCCTTTAACATTAACTAGTGCCTTTTATGTCATAATAAAACTTAATAGTTTGTGTTTATTTGCTCTGAAGCATTCTTGGTAAAATACTGTTCATTCCTTAGGCAATGTTCACATCTGCTTACAGCTTTCTGTTATAATCCATCTTGGAGTCAGAAGAACAGAAAAGAATGGTCACCTATTGATATCGATGAGTGTTTTTAGGCTTTCAGTTTGGCTTTGTTCCATCGGATTTTCATTTTCTTGAAATGGATATGAGTGGCTAGGTATCCGTTGTATCCATTTACACATCTGTCAAGCAAATTCTGTATTTTTTCTACACATGTGCAAATTTCAGACAATGGGGGAAAAAGGATCCTTTTTTACAGAAATAAACAGATACGAATAGAAACAGAAGTATCCGTTTGGTTTATGGATCTCTATAATAGAACTGAAGAATATTGCTCTTCCATTTACATCAGTTAATATCCGTTTTTGGACATT
This sequence comes from Phyllomedusa bahiana, assembly GCA_025379985.1. Taxonomy (NCBI): domain Eukaryota; kingdom Metazoa; phylum Chordata; class Amphibia; order Anura; family Hylidae; genus Phyllomedusa; species Phyllomedusa bahiana. The sequence goes on from JAODAL010022569.1 coordinate 28,103, forward strand.
GGCTCTCCAATTAAACAAAAAAATGAAACAGATCTAATGCAGATGTGAACCCAGCCTTACAATATTCAAGTATGTTTAGCTTTGTGGCACCTGTCCTTCCTATCCGAGCACACACTTGATAAAGGTTCTGGGGAACTCAAATGTCATTTATGGCTAAACTGTTTATCCACGCCGGACGCCATAGAGGACACTGGGCAAGGAACCTCCATAACCCTATATGGATACCTATGATTCCCAACACCATCTCACCTTGCATCTTTGCCTTATAGTTTATGGTTCACTGCTAGAATAAACATTCTATGAGACTTGGGATTCTGAACCATATTCCCACAACTCAGATAATGGATCCATAAAAACCACATCCCTCAAGGTTGCAAAACCAGCGGAACAGACCATATTGAAGGGGTTTTCTCATTTCACTATTTGGCAGACGTTTATGCTGGTTGCTAAGCAGAGCTTGTGAAATGGAGGGGCGTGTTTCTCCTCCCAGCAAGGTGTATCTTCTCTCTCTGCAGACACGTCCCTAAAGTGTGCATGTGAGGATTCATTCTGTGCGAGCTGGGGGAGGTGAGAGGTTCTCAGCTGTCTTTGGAAGTGAAAAGCTAGGTGTAACTCTACATTTCTCGCTCTCTCTATATACCTTGTAATTAGAATGGTGGGCATTTGACATTCAGGACTCTCAGAAAGATGGGTGATCTTTTTCTCTGTCTCTCACACACATCGATATATCCTGCAGATTATTACACCTCTGACCGCTACAGATCTGCAGAACAAAAACTATAGTTTATCTGTTTGTGTTTACATGGGACTGCCCCATGATCTCTCTCTGCTGCAGAACCTCTGATTGCTGTCAGTGAATGCCTCTCTCTACCCCCGCACACTACGCTGCACCTACCACTGATTGCTGTCAGTAATTCTCTCTCTCCCTGCACACTACGTCGCACCTACCACTGACTGCTGTCAGTGAATCTCTCTCTCCCCCGCACACTACGTCGCACCTAGCACTGATTGCTGTCAGTGAATCTCTCTCTCCCCAGCACACTACGCCGCACCTAGCACTGATCGCTGTCAGTGAATCTCTCTCTCCCCAGCACACTACGTTGCACCTACCATTGATTGCGGTCATTGAATCTCTCTCTCTCTCAGATGGTTCACTAAAGAATCACTCACTTGTTGAATCCTTTTCTATGGACTTTATCATTTTATTCATTTTTGTTTGTTTTTTTGATATGACAATAAAGCGCTTTCATTCACTTTTATTTCTAACCTTATTTTGTGTGCCGCAAATTTATCACTTTTGCATTGGGCCACCATTGTGTGGACTCTATCCACAGAGCACATATCCCTTCTCCCTTTTGAGATGTGCTAATTATTTCAATTTAGTAATGTAAGAATACAAAAAATAAATACCATTTTAATATTCTTGCTATCTGTGAACTTCTGACATTTCATTTATCTTTTCCTATTTCTTCTTTGGGATACAGATACAGGTGTATACTATGGTAGGGCAAGAAGCTGGCAGCTCAGCACAGACAGGCCCAACGACATCTCTTTATCATGTTGGCTTACACTGGGATCATGCTGTCTTGACACTGTCACATTAATTTAACGTATAGCCAACAAAATTCCACAACAGGACACCAAAGCATGGCAGCAAGGTGAATTGACATGATTGTGTCTGTCTGCGCTGAGCTGTCAACTCCACTAGCTATGATAGGCTTGTTGACTGCTTGGCTTTGTTCATCGTGGCAACAGGGACAGATGGGCTTTATTACTGTGTGGATCAAAAAGGGGGTACTATTACTGTTGAGAGGAAACGAGAGGGGCACTGTTAGAGAGTGCATTACAAAGGGAAAGCACTGTAAGACTACAAACATATGGAATGGATACGCTCAGGAAACTTCACAGGAAATTTACAGTCCCAGCACTGTGATTTCAAGAAATCTCCACATGCTGATGAAATAATCTGCATTGAGCCTGAATGCAGCGTAGATTTTGAATCCGCAGCATGATAGTTTCTATTGTAGTCACTCTGCAAATATGTTACGTATTTATCCTGTTGTTTTCAATGGAGAAGTCTTTAATGGCAGGACTTATTAACAGCAATGTACAATCTCAGTTAACATCCTACTGGCACAAGGAAATTCATAGAAATATAGAAGACTGATGACAGGGCACATGGACAGTATACAGAATTTCACATACATTTAGTTCAATATTTGGTTTCCCAATAATTACAAGTCTTAGGTTATACTAAATAAACACCAAGGGCTTAGAGGGGTTGTCCACTTCTTAAGAAAAAAGTGAGAGCTCTTGGGTCACTATTAAAAAAAAAACGTATACCTGCCTTTCTGCAGTCACTGGTTCCAGCGGTGTGTCTCCTCAGTCTTCTGTTGTCATTCTTGTACATCCTAATGAGGACAACACTGCTGCATCCGCTGACTGGCTACAGTGGTCATGTGCCTCTTATTTGCATTATCGTTTAGAAGTGAACAGCTCCAAATGGTGATATAAGTAGCCACTTAGAAGTAGCATATACCATCATATTATACCTCCTTTAATCATCAAAGAGCTTTATTGAATTTGTTCTTATATCTTAGAAACACAAAACAAATATTTATATGCTTGATATAAATAATATCATACTGTACAAACAACTATATGTTCAAAATAATGAGCAAGATTTATAAGTACGGCAGTATGAAGTGTAAAATTTGACTAGACAGTCTAAGAATGTGCCAAATTTATCATAGTGTTTAACAATCCAGCTGTGAGGGGCCCTCTGAAGAGACAAACAGAACAGGGAAGACAGACTGTGAGCCCTGATGCTAGGCCCCCCCAAATCTGTGACTACTTGCCTGCCTGACTCTAGGTAGTCGGCGGCAACTGGGCCGCTGTCCCTACCCTGTATACATGAACGCACAGAATGGACAAGATGGACAAAACAAAAAAGGGGAGTCAGACAAACCGGGTCAAAAACCATAACGGGCAATGCAGTGCAGAAACGTCAGGTAGAAAGGATAGTCAAAAGAGAAGCAATAGGCGCTAACCAAAAAGACAATAGTAAAAGGCACACCATATCTAGACAGGGCTATCATCAGCAAGGAACTCAAGACAGGAGGGATATTAAATAGCAAGTCAGAGACCCAGGCCAGAGTGTGATTGGACCGGCTCCCTCACATTCAGAACACAGCCCGAGTGGTGAAGACAGCTGTCAATCACTACTTAAATTCACCTACCACTCAGCACTAAGCCAGCAGCAGCCAACTGGTGGCAGGAAACCTGTCAATAACAATAAACCCAGCCAGAGAAAGATGGAGTCGTGTTTAGACTGGTGCCAGATATGATACAAAAAGTACAAATATAAAGATCAACAACACTCCCTCTGTTGTACCTTACAGACAGAAGATGTCAAGAAGCCCTAACGGGCACTGCTGTACCTTACAGACAGAGGATGTCGCTGAAGCCCTAATGGGCACAGATGTGGCACTGGCGCATGCCTAACTTCACACCATTTTTTAGTTGGCTTAGTTTATGCCACAAATTGTGCCAAAATTTTAGCTACATTTCTTTGGTGCACGATGCAGCACACAAAGCTATTCCCCCTTTTGTCAGACGTAGTACAGAAGTGTCCCAGAACTCCGTAAAATGCATAATAAATGTGTTGTAAAGCATATACACCAGTATTTTATTGCAAATTCCACCAGAATACTGGCACAATTTCCATAATAAATCTTCCCCAATATGTATTGCATTCATTATATCTGTGTATCATTTATCCAAATAAATTATGTTTTTAAATCAATCAACTTCATCTTCCTCTCTGCTGAATGGCCATGGTGCTGGCTGGGCATAACATTCAGGAAGAAAGAAGGTTTGTCGATTTCTCAGGCATTCAGTCCATATGGAGCCTCTGTTAAGATTTACTAACGACCTACACAAGTGTTGGTTCACTTTAAAATGAAATGGTAGAGCCGCATACGTCTTCTAATAATGTTTTGATACAGTTTTGTATTGAATTGTATTATATTATAATTGTATTGTATTATCATAACTTTTTTTTAGAAAACAAAAGCAATGTAATTGATTTAGCAGCTGATATAATACCAATGAGAAAGGCTTGTTCAACTACATGAGGTCACGCATAGCACACGGAAACGAGTTTACTCGTATGTTACAGTGATAGCCTATCCTTAGGTCTTATGGGATGTTCTAGTTTGGTCTCACTGGTGAATGTGTGAATGTTTTGTTTTTTTTAAAAGGTCATGTACATGTTGAAGGAACATTAAGCAGCATAAGATGTATTAGTTTTCCAACAGATCTCAATGAATTTTGGAGGATTCTACTGATTTATAATGGGGTCTATTAGGTTAGTTGAAAAAAAAAACCTAAGGGCTTGTCTCCATGGCAATGGTTATTGGTTGGTTTTTCAGACAGTTTGTGGTTTTAGAAACCATATGAAAATCAACAAGCAACGCTCCCGATAGACTTTAATAGAAAATCCATGCAGCAGTCCCCACTGAATGGATTTTCTGCCGGACGGTTTTTCACAACAACGGCGTTCTGGAAAACTTAGAACATGTTAATTCTTCTGCCCACTTCACGGATTTCATTCCTTTTGGGTCTTGCATCTTAACCTCAGCTCTGGTCCATATTATAGCATCCTCTCTGACCTAAATCCACATGGACCCCCTTTGATAGTCATGGCCTCAGTAATAGAAAATTAGTACCATGTCACTTCACCTAGTCAACACTCACTGGCAAACACCTGTTTCATAATGTGTAAAATTCAAAATGTTCCCAATTCACATCAAGAGCTCCATAGTAGCCAAGGTCAGCAGCAAGCTATCAAATATATTAAGGCCCATATTCCATTAGAAGCCAGAACCCAGTTCAGATATTGCAATGGTTTACCACAAGAGTTTTATGCCCCTTCATGGAAACATAATTGTAGATACATCCTACAAGTACAGTTATATGAAAGCATTGCACCATTTAGTACTTGTGTATCATTTATCCAAATAAATTATGGGCCACATGAACGAATCTCGCCGGGTCGACGCGCCGTTTTCCGCCAGTTTCCCGGCGGAATCTGCACCTGATTTATGTCGGGGACGGGCCGCGCTCATACATATCATGAAAAGTCTGCCGCTCCTCGCCAGCGTGTCGGGCGCAGTGCGGCGCTGCGTCTGAGATTGTCCGCCGGAGGTAGTGCGGTCATACATGCGGGGAAAAGTCCGCCGCGCCTCGCCAGTGCGTGGGGCACAGTGCGGGGACATGGTCGCTGTGCGGGACTTAGGCGCCGTGCGGGGCTGCGCCGAAAATCTGTTCCGATGCAAGACAGGCTGAAGCGGCGAGAAATCATTCCAGATGTTGGATGCGTAGTATAAATCCAAAATCGCCTTTATAAAGGCGTTCTACATTCTCAGGAAAAGAGCTGAAACATTAAAAATAAAAATTACATAAAACAAAATCACTTTCCAATATCCTAATTCAAGAATTAGGATATTGGAAATGGCCTGGAAATACAGTAATTCAAATTCTGAAACCTATTCTGATTGGTCGCCAGAAACCGGCCAATCAGAATAGGAGTGACACTGAACTATTAAAACCTATGGGGCAGGATTGACCAATCAGAATCCACGGCGGGACTGTTCAAAATACAGTAAAAATGCTAAAAAACACTGATTGGCTGAGATAACGGGGCTTGGCTATCTCAGCCAATCAGAATAGGAGCGAAAAAGTCCCATTCTAGGCTATGGAGAAGTTTAGACCAATCAGAATACGAGCGACAAATCCCATTCTAGCCTATGGGGAAGTTTACACACAATCAGAATCCAGGGTGGGATAATTCAAAATACAGTAAAAATGCTGAAAAGAGCTGATTGGCTGAGCTAGCGGGTCTCGGCTAGCTCAGCAATCAGAGCGCGAGCTACTTCTCCCATTATACTCTATGGAGAGATGAGCGCACTCAAATCTCAGCGCCGCGCGGCATGGATTATTAATCAAAAAATTTATTTTTATACAGTGTAAAACATTCTCAGATAAAGAGCAGAACCCTTCTTTACAAATAAAGCAGTTTAAAACCCGAGACCGGCGCTACATAGGGAATTGCCATAGAGAGAATTGCCGGGAAATACAGTAATTCAAATTGTTAAAGCTATTCTCATTGGTCGGCATAAACCAGCCAATCAGAATAGGAGCGACAATGTCCCATTATATCCTATGGAGGAGAATAGACCAATCAGAATAGGAGCGACAGTGGCCCATTCTATCCTATGGAGAAAAAAGGACCAATCATATTCAAGGCGGGACAGTTCAAAATACAGTAAAAAGGCAGAAACGAGCTGATTGGTTGAAGCAGCGGGGGTTCGTCCAGCTTAGCCAATCAGAGCGCGAGATGCTTTCTCACAGAGTTCTATGGGGACTCGAAATTTAAAAGAGGCGCCGTAATTTGGGACCAATGGGGAGAGCGAGCGACAGCTCCTATGGGTTTTTCTAATGCAATCTGGTATAAAAGTGTACATGCTGAAATCAAATTATAACACTACAGAAGTTGTGCCGATGTGTATATACAACGAATACTAATATGTGGCTAACGAAAAAAAAAAACAAACATAAAATCATGTTTATTTCTTTATTTTCGTTAGCCAAGGATCAATAGTATGGGTGCATCGAAAATAAAGAAATAAGCATGATTTTTTTTATTTCAAATCTTTATTTCGTTAGCCACATATTAGTATTCCTTTTATATACACATCGTCACAACTTCTGTAGTGTATATAATTTGATTTAGCCATGTACACTTTATACCAGATTTTCATTAGGAAAACCCATAGGAGCTCGCTCCGCTCTCCCATTGGTCCAAATTACGGCGCCTCTTTTAAATTTCGAGTCCACATAGAACTCTATGAGAAAGCATCTCGCGCTCTGATTGGCTAAGCTGGACGAGCCCCCGCTGCTTCAACCAATCAGCTCATTTCTGCCTTTTTACTGTATTTTGAACTGTCCCGCCTTTGAATATGATTGGTCCATTTTTCTCCATAGGATAGAATGGGCCATTGTCGCTCCTATTCTGATTGGCTGGTTTATGCCGACCAATGAGAATAGCTTTACAAATTTGAATTAATCAAGATGTTTAATAGCTCTAACTAGTACATAAAACAGTAGAGATAAAGATAACATAATTATCCGCACTACCTGGTGTGAGGGTGCCACCAAGAAAATACAAGAGAGAATGCAGACTTTCCTGATAGCAGTTGAGTAGCTTGAGTTACTTGTGCTTATACATGTAAAGTCACTAACATGTGGATTTTACTTCAGATTTTTCTTAAGATTTCATCCGTCAGAATAAGGCAATGTTGATATGACAGACATAAACATGGAATCTGACGCAGATCCCGTGTCAAAATCTGTGTGAAATCCAAGTCTCATTATTTGAATGTGAAATCTGTACTGCAGTTTACATTGCGGATTTTTTTCCATCATAGAGTTCACATCCATTACGGAGTAAAAAATTATTGACGTGCCAATTCCACATTAGACAGCTGTTGAAATAGGCCTATAGCACGTCTAAATCAGCATTGAAAATGGATGCTGCGCAATTGAGATCCAAAGTACAAATCTGAGGGCATCACCTTAGATTTTTGGCAACAAAACAGACTTCTATATTTCAAAAAAGTCAACACATAACCATACCCTATCAGGGTGAAATCTGCAAGAAATCAGAAACAGATAGCGTATGATGTGGATATAAAAATCAACAGCATGCCCTGAAACACTGGTAGATGTTCTCACGGCTTTGTAATGCCCCATTCACAGGCACTGTACTGTGTCTTGTTGCTTTGACAAGACTGGACTGTATTTTTGGACAGACCCGGTGCACATGGCTTTGAAACAATTTGGATTAAACAGCAATGACATTTGGTGTGTGCAGGCTTTTGCTCTAAGTAAGATATTTCAGGCTAGAAGATGGTAAAACTGTACAGAAATCCCTATAAATTAATATCTGAATTAAATTAACTGATAAATATAAAACCTGCACTTTATGATCAGGCTGCCATGGTAACCAGTCGGCACCCCACAATTGAACCTAGACCAATCATAAAGTGGTGGCATATCCTAACGATAGCCCAACACCATAAAGATGGGAAAGTCCTTTAAAGAAGCCCTATCAGAAAAAACCCTAGAAGCAAAGTTTCATTAAAGGGGTTGTCTCACTACGAAGATTAGAGTTGAAAATGTGGGGACCAAAAATCTAAGGATGTACGTCCTTGGTTAAAATTGGCCCAAAATGCTACGGTTTTAGAGAACGGGCTGGTTTACATGTGCTTAGCAACAGTGTTTGTTTACTGGTCAGGGAAGCATTCTGTCCTGCCCAGGTCGTGCACATGCAAAGGAAAGGCAGTTAAGAGGAGGGGCAGGGATGTGTGTAATGGCAGGCAAGGAGGAGAAGCAGTGAAGAGGGTACCAAACACACAACCCCCCGGCATGTCCGCTCACAGCGTCACCTCCATGCCAGCCAATACACACATCCCTGCCCCTCCTCTTCACTGCCTTTTCTCTGCATGTGCACGACCTGGGCAAGACAGAATGCTTCCCTGACCAGTAAACAAACACCGTTGCTAAGCACATGTAAACCAGCCCGTTCTCTAAAACCGTAGCACTTTGCCAATAGTAACCAAGGACGTACATCCTTAGATTTTTGGTCCCCACATTTTCAACTATGATCTTCGTAGTGAGACAACCCCTTTAATCACTTGCAGACTGCTGAGGGATCTTAAACATCTAGATGGTCCAAAAGTGGATCTGCAGACATTGTTCCTGAACATCTTTGCAAAGTCAACAGCTGCAGGAGGAAAGATCCAGCTGAGAAGCTCTCCATAGAGAAAGAGGAGGAGATGTTTTATTACCCCCCTTGCCTTCCAGATCGCTATATACATAGATATCAATGACTGCCCTGTATACAGCTTGGCAGACAGTAAAAATGTATTTGAAACCCACGCTGAAGACTGAGGACCACATCAGCATTATGGTTGGCCTCAAAGGTTCTTGGTGCGTGATGCAGTCACTAGAAGACTAAGGTGTCTTTTAGGGTTGTATAATAGCCAGTCCCACCCTCTTTAGCACTAAACTTTCTACCTTGGATGGTGGTTAGGGTGCCAAGGTGTGAAGGTGTGTGCCAGAGCTCCAAATCCAAGGTGGCACCTTTTTTCTGTGCTGGTGCCACCGGACAGTGAAGAGCCGGTCTCTCTGCATCTGGAATGTCTCTATGCTCATTTTTTTCAAAAATTTTTGGATGTGCAAGGCCAAATGTTGTTTTTTAGCTTGTGTGTGGGGGAGTGGCAGCCTCCTTGGTTTTTTGCACTCCACCCACCTTCACAGGTTTTTAAATCTAATGCAGTGTACCTAGTAGCTGGTGCCTTCACTCTCTGAAGTATGGAGGTCTGAACAGGCCCTAGAGAGAGAAAACGATAGTGTAGGAACCCACCTGTACTTGAGGTCCCGTTGAAGTTTTGGAGGTGGGCTTAAGTAGTTTTGATCAAAAATGTGAACTAAGAACTTCAAAATTTTCTATGTATCCTAAGTAGCAGAGATGCTTTTTCAAGAGTTCCTATGTGCCTTTTGATAGTTCTTTTAGTTGATAGTATGCCGCTGATATGGAACCTGGTAACAGCAAACGCTGCTGGATTTGATGAGCTCTACAGTGTATCTCAAGGGGCTGCCTTCTCCTTGTAAACAAAGCTAACATTTCAGACCCAGTAATAAGGGAAATCAGCCTAAAAACAAAGACCTCTGGATGGAATTTTGACCTTATTTCTGTATAATAAATTATAACAAAAAAACACAAAATAATTAACAACACACTGACAGCCCAAACCAAAACTTTAAGCCCCACTCTACAGTGGGTAATGGTAAGGGAGACACATATTAAAGATTTATTTTAGTGGCACTATATGCTATTTAAAAAAACACAACCTGAAAAATAGTTTTTCCTATTACAGCCTTTTTTGTAACAATATAAAAATATTTTAATATAAAAGTTACATAAAAAGAAAGGGACAGATTGAAAAATAATGTTTAACTCTAAGCCAGTTTTAAGTTAGACTAGATAGACTTACAATGCGCCATATTTATCATAATTCTGGCGCAGGTTAAAAACGGTTTAGTCTAACTCTACTCCATTTTTAAATTGGCTTACTTTATGCCCCTATCTGTGCCTAAATTTTGACACACGCTAAGCCACATCCCTTCCATAGTCATACCTCTTTTACCACCTTTGTTGGAAAAGGTGCAGAAGTGTCTAGAAACTGTCTAAAACATAAAACGTGGTGTAAAGTGTGTACGGCATTTTCTGCATAAACTGTGCCAGAATTCTGACTCAGAAACTTTCATGAATTTGGACCAAAGTTTTACATATCATCAGACACTGCAAGCCCAAAACCTAAGGCTGCACTCCAGAGGGATTCTTGTGAACTTAAAGGGAATGCGTCATCAAAAAATGACTTATTGTTTAACTCACATTTTTATGTTAAACACATTTTTTAGGAATTGTTGGTTGTATTTTTTTTTATTTTCCAGATCACTTTAAAAAAAAAAATAATAATTCTTAAGTGAAAACTCTCCTATACAAGTCTATGGGACAGAATCTGTCTTAAGAATCCTATGTGCATGAAGCTGCTGTAAAGTATCTCTCTGACTGCTGTTAAAGCAGTGCAAGCAAGAATGTCTTCACCACAATCATATATAGACGGCCGAATAGAGAAATCTACGATCAGGAAATAAAAGCGACTGAGAGGAAAAGCATATGGATCAGGGGCTTGATTTAATAAGTAAAAAAAAAAAAAAATTGGCGACAGATTCCCTTTAATATTTGATGTCCAAGTTATTATATTGGACTTTTAAAACAGCATGAATTCTTCTCTGCTGATCCCTTTTCTTGTAGAATTCTAGTGGATATTAAATTACTTGTTTTCTTATGTGGGAAAATGAGTATGATGAGCTATGAAAGCACTTGAATAGGGTAGCTCCTCAGTCCAGGACGATGTGTAGATGGGGTGGGCCATCGCCTAGGGTGTCACCTCTGCAAGACAATAGGGGGGCGAGGTTAAGTACTGTCACGTAAGGGTACGTTCACACGATGTATTGCGGTACATAGTGTGTCTTGGGAGCTCGCGCTCCCGAGGCACAGTGTGGCCATCCTGCCGGCCCCATAGACAAGCATTACTTGCGGTGCAAGAGCGCCACGAATAAGTGACATGTCCCCGTATTGTACGAGCGGAGAGAGGAGGCGTAATCCATAGTTCTATATGAGAACTATGGATTACCGTAATTTCGGCGCGCATCTCGCCCGTATTAGAGCGCAAATACATGGCGAAATGCACGCCGAAATTACGCCGTGTGAACATAGCCTAACACTCTGACAATGAATGATAAAACGAGTGCTGCCACAGCGCTCAGCTAACTAAGCAGCAACTGCCTGACCTTCTGCACTCGGGAGCTTCTGCCATCGCCCACCTAAATTCCCGCCCCTCCACTGCTGCGCAGCACCGTCTTCTCCAGAACATCAGTAACACGGACCTTACTGAGAGCTCTATCGCCCCCCTGATTCGGAGTGCTGACACTGGAAGCTCGCGATCCTGTCCCAATTTGTCACAAAATCCAAGTTTTAGAAAGGAACAAGACAGTTAAACTGGAAATCATAAATTAGATTTTAACCCCTTAAGTACACTGTATAGTTAAACAGTTAGTCCATTTTTACTTTCATTATAGCCTTCAAGATTGTTCTTTTAAAGGAGGAGTTGCATATTTTCATAGAACCATTCTAGGGTACATACTTTATATTGAATAACTTTTATAAATTTTTGTGGGAGTGTAATAAACAGAAGTTCCACTGCTAATGGGTACTGTTTTCAGGTATTGTTTTTACAGCCTATATTGTGCAACATAAGTGAAATAATTACTTTATTCTACTATTTTTTTCAAGTCCTCACTGTATACTGCTGTATTTAAGTACTTTAGTATGTAGCACAAGCAATTGCATGTTCAAGTCCAACAAATGACAAAATATGGCAGTTTTTTAAAAAAGATTAAAATCTTGAGAAAGTTACATTCAAAATTCTAAAAAAAACAAACCCAAACACATACACCTTTCCCATTTATAGTATAAAAAAAATAGAAGAAACATTTACATAACTGGTACTACTGCATCCATAACGGTATGAACAAAAGCAATATCATGTTATTTTTCCAGCACCGTAAAAAAAAAAAAATCCAAGCCCATATTAGACAGTAATGATAACATGAGATTTGGCCATTACATGACAAGCATTTTGGTTATTGGGAATTCTGATTTTGAATAGCTGTCATTTGTTGTCCAACATGCTCTTACAACATAAGGGAGATTATAGTAGCCATGATAAATTGAAGGGGTAATTTAGTAAAACAAACATCACTGAGTTTACGTATTATTGCTGTTTACAAAGGCTGCTGAATCTTCTAGCGTCTATGTACTGAAGGATTATAGTAAACACCGTTTAGAGTGGTTTTCCACAGGTTCACGATCCTCCAGGTTACGTTTCATGTTACATGAAAGAGCTCTAAATCAGCGCCATAGTGGCTTTTCATCTACTTTTAGTGCTCGGCTGTATTACAAAGACACACAAAGTGTTTGTTTTTCTGCCAAACTCATATAGAATCTATGAGAACTAAAAGTGGTTACATGTTCATTGCATTCCATGCTACCAAATAATTATCTCTTAGTAGGGTTGCTTTTGTGGAGATTATAGTGCCTTATGAATAGTGTTGCTTGATTATGGCCTGTTCTTTTTTTAAACTGGTTTAACCAAACTTGTGAAAATATTCAGGTTCAAAAATCCTGAACCAGAATTTTTTTCTCTAGCTCTAACCCGAACACTAGCTATTACCTTAACCAGGGTTTAGGCTTTTTACTGGCTTTTAAGCATTAACTTACCATTTCTCAAAATCCCCTCCTCCCAGTGTCTCCTCACTCCCGATGGGATCTAACGTCTGGTCCAATGTCACCTCCTTGCTCCTGGTGTTGTCTTACTTTTGGTCAATGCTCCCTCATTGTTTAATGCACAGTATCACATCTAGTTGACGTTACTAACGATAGTGAAATCAACCAGAATTGATGCTGTGCCTCAAGTAATGGGGTACGAAACCTTAACCCTAAACCCATCTTAGGGTTAAGGATAGAGTTGATTTTTGGAATTTTTGTTTACCAAAATTCAATTTGGGACAACCCAAATATAATCCATTGATCGATCCCATATAATCAGGCTAAGTCAAAACACTTAAAGTCTTAAGCCCACCCTGAGAATCCATCTTTTCAGGCAGGCCTACCAAGATCCCTAATTGCTAACCCGTTGCTAACTGTCTCACGTCTGACACTCCATACACTTGGACACTTATCTGTATATAGATGTTCTATTTAGGTGGCAGGTTCATCTACTTTTATACTACACCATATTTATGGAAGGTGGCTGGACCATTGTATAAACTAAGCACTTTTTACCTTTCATCTCACCCTTACAACTACATAGTTGGTAAGCTCTTTCGAGCAGGGCCCTCACACCTCATTTGATCTGTTAGTAGTTTTTTACTATGTAATATTTGTTTTTGTCTGTATTTACCCTCTCTGCGGAACATGTTGATCCTATATAAAGATTATTATGATCGATTGGATTCCGATTGAATTTGCATTGACCTGAATCCGAGATGCAACATTACTTATGAAGGCACTATGCAACGGCACACCATGTATCTAAGACTTTGTTTCTTTTGGATTCTCTCAATTATGTAACAATCAGTGCTGAATACAATGTTTGTGCTATAATAATAAAGTATAATAGCAATGTTCCAAGATCATTAAATACACAATAAACTTTTTCTTTGACTTGGCACTTGGGTATCCAAATGTCAAACAGTTTGTCCACTTTGTTTTTGCTACTATATTAGGAAGTTGCATTGTGTACAGTTTCTTAATACATTGATATTTGCTAAATCTGTACACAGGAGGAAATTCATATGAAAAAAATGGGACACAGAAAACCTCTGTAGATAACAGACTGTTCAAGCAGCATTACTCTCTCACAGGGATCTGTTGTAATACTACAAAAAATGATACCCTGAAAGATATCGCAGCAGTGTCCTGACTGGCCTATAGAAAAGAATAGAGCAAATGTAGTAGTTTTTGGACTATGCTTTGTCTATTACCTTGTTCTCTACAACATGTGTGCAACATACAAAAGCATGGTCTACCACACTTTTGTTTCCGGCGCATAAAAGGTCTACTGCCGGAAAACTGCAAATGTAGTCCAAAAGAGACAGTTTTCTCTATTTTTCTGTATCCGCTGCAGTACGGAGCAGAGCACCTCTCTTACACAGTATCCCAACACATACCTGTGACAGAATGTAAGTGGTTATACTTGTGTTGGGTTGTTTACAGTAGTGGGTTGCCATAGGAAACCAGGGAGTAGGATGACCTGGTTATGGCAAGGGAACATTTAGTAGTTCAGGCAGGCAGTTTGGGCCTGTGTTTGTAGGGTGCTGTGAGTAAGGAGGAGCTTGACAGCCAATCAGCAAGCTTGATGGGTGGAGCTGGGCTGAGGAGAAGGGGGGACAGCTTGTGTAGAAGGGGAAGCTGCAGTTGGTGACAGTTAGAGCCCGTTCCCACAGCAGAGAGCAAATACCGATCGGATCATCCGACCGGTATTTGCTCCATTTTGCGGCCGTGCACACGCGGTTTGCGAAGAAAAGCCCCCCTCTTCGCATAGACTTGTTCATATTTTGCCCGAAAACCAGGTGAAAGAATGAAGACGTTCTATGTTTTTCAGACCGTCTGAAAAACGTCTGGCGGAAAATCCGTTCAGTTGGGGCCACTGCACGGATTTTCCATATAGGGCCATTGTAAAGTTTGACAGACGATTTACAGATGGTTTTCAAAACCGTCTGTAAAACCGGCCAAAAACCCTTGCCATGGGGACACGCCCTTAGAGTTGTCAGTTGAGAGTCAGTCAGAGGAGAGGAGACAATGACAGAGGAGAGAGAGAGAGAAGTGTGCCCATCAGAGTTGCAGTAGCCATGAGGGGTGGAAGAGGTTATTGGCTGTCATTCAGAGAGAGCAGAAAGCCATGTCTTTGTATATAGTTCCAGTTAAAAAGCAGATAAAATCCAGGAGAGGCCGGGGAGAGGTCCACACTCTAGAGTCAGTGACTGTCCGGAGGAAAGGCATTGAGTTGGGGAGCAGCGAGAACTTCAGCAGGAGGCCTGAGCATAGTGGAGAAGCCACCGAGAAGAGTCAGGTAGAGCAGTGAGATGGGCAAGAGCAGGACCCCTTGTTAGCTGCGTGTGTGGATGCTGATGTTGCTGGGTGCCAGGACACGAGCACACTGTATGTACTGCAACAGCCGCGAAGGATGAGAGTCAAAGTCTCATCAATCCCAGAACAGTTGTCATGTCAATTAGTTATCACTGATGCATCACACGTCACAAACACTGCGCCTCTCTTAAGGGTATGTTCACATGCCATAAATGCGGGGCACATTTTGCCGCGTATTTGCACTTCCAAAGTTCCAAAATGCGGCACGCAGTTACGGTAATTCATAGTTCTCATAGAGAGCTATGAATTACGTCGGTCTCCCCCGGCACACAGTGCATGCGTATTGTACGCCGAGAGAGCAGTGACGTGTCACTTCTTTGGGGAATTTACGCGCCACTGATAATGAAAGTGAATTGGGCCGCCCCCCTGCGCTTTAGAAGTAACTAAAACACCCGGCATATTGTGGTGCGTACTGTACGTCGTGTGAACATACCCTAAGGGTGTTTGCCACGGGCAATGGGCGGACACAGTTGAGCTGCCACCATTATACCACCCTGTCTGTTACAAGAGGACAAAATGTCATGTGAATAGTCCCTATTTTAAGCTTTTATCCTAACTCTCACACATGATTGGAAAGACCAGATGTGCGAAAATACCCCACTGACTCCATCCATAAGACATAAGCAGGTGGAGTCTGTATTATTTCCTGCTTGCAGGCTCTGCATTTGGAGGACAGAGTGATTATTGTTAGTTATCCTTATATCTTCTCTTATTAGCAGGACTGAGGCAGGAACTAATTTTCTCTAGTATAATCGAGTGACACAGATTGATCCTCATTGATTTGTGGAGAGAAAACGGGTCACTGAAGCCTGACCAGAGACTGTTGCTATGCAACCGACCCATCTGATGTCTAATGATAAGAACAGGGAAGACAACAGGTAAGAGATAAGAGATGTATAGATGGAATTCCTCAATGTTATACAGGGTAAGCTTTTATTTTGAGCAGTTTCCCATTGCAATTATGTAAAATCATTTACTTACTACACCCTGAAATCTAAAGCTGTGAAGCAAAGATGCATGTCTTATACCAGCTCCTGCGATGCCCTGGTGCAGTGCTTCTCCTAGCATGGGCATTACTTGGCATAGTGATAGAACTATCATCATCTGCCAGTTTTCACTGAATGCTGAATAAGCCATTGGCACTGCTAATGATAAGGCTCGTTCTTGGGAAGTAAAAGAGAGTGCCCTAGACTTAGTCTGCTGCCCTATTGAGAATTGCTGCAGCCATTTATAGTTTAATATGAAGCTTTCTAATCATTTTGAAACCACTTCAACATTAACATTGGGGATCTGCTTAACCCATTACCGCCACAGAAAGTTTTGGCCCGTATGACACAGCCCATTTTTTTAATCTGACGTGTCACTTTAAGTGAAAACAACTTTTTGATACCTTTACCTATCCCTGTGATTCACAGACTGGTTTCTCATGTGCTTTAGGTTAATAATACATTTTGGTTCATACAATCCTTGTCTGTTTGTGAAAAATAGCGTGAACATTTTGTAGAACTTGCAATTTTCAAACTTCACAGATTTCCCCATGTAAGGCAGATAGTTCATAACTGGCATCTACCATAGATCCTACTATACATTGGCATAATTTTTTTAAATGTCTAATTTTTTACAATATTAGGGGGCTTAAAGATTTAATAGTAATTTTTCAAACTTTCAAGAAAATTTGCAACAAAGATATTTTTAGAGACCAGTCCAGCTGAGGAGCCTGTATAGATAACCCCCTAAAATGACTCCATCTAAGAAACTATACTCATTACAGAATTCAAAAGAGCATTTAGGAAGTTTGTTAACCTTCTAGGCGTTTCACAGAAATTAAAGGGAACCTGTCACATAGTTTATGCCTCCCTTGCTGAGGGCAGCACAAGCCAGTGTCAGACCTGCTGTTCCCAGCACTGTGCCCCTTATTCTGTAAGATGCAGTAGTTTTAGAGCATTTACCCCTCAAATCTTATTCATGACTAGGCGTTAGCTCCACCCACCAAAGGCTAGCTCCGCCCACTGACAGTTATTCACATGTTTCTGCCTATTCAAAGAAATAGGTTTGTCGGTTGAGGTGGGCGGGGCTAGCCTTAGATGGGCGGGGTTTGAAAAAAACTGACACTCTGAATGAATCTTCGAATGACTCTTCTGGCTGAAAACTGCAGATTTGAGCATTAAATACACAAAAACTCCAGCATCTTACAGAATAAGGGAAACAGCGCTGGAAACAGCAGGTCTGACACTAGCTTGTTCTGTCCTCAGCAAGGGGGGCTGAAACTATATGAAAGGTTCTCTTTAAATCAAAGAGGAGGCGAGATTTCAAAATTTTAATCTTTTGCAGATTTTCAATTTGTATCCATTATACACTGGAGCACAATATAGGTTACTAAGAAAATGCAACTCAATTATGATTCCCCCGATTCTGCCGTTTTTAGACATATCCCATTTCTGGCCCCAGTAGGCTATTTGACTCAACTACAAGCTTCAGTTTAGGAGGAGCACCTAATGAATTTTGAGGTTTAATCTTCATTAGGATTTTCTTTAGGCGCCATTACTTGTTTGTGGACACCCTAAGGTGCAAAAACTTAATAAACACCCCTAAAAAGAACTCAGTTTGGAAACTACACCCCTTAAGGAATATATCCAGGGGTGTAATGAGTATATTTACCCTACAGATTGTTTTTTTAATGTTCGGATGTGAAAATGAAAAATGATCTTTTTTTAAATAATAATAATAAGTGTTCATAATAATAATAATAGTAATAATAAGTGTTCATTAAGCAGGTTAGATAACATGACAGATTTATAGGCTATATATGGAAATACCAAATATGTGTACTTTCTATTTTATCTTTTTTTTGGTGATTGGGGTGGTAAAGGGAAAAGGGTGGCATATTTAATTTTTGGGTGTTTTACTAATTTTTTTTTTTACTTGTCCCCATAGAGAACTTGAATTGGTGATCTTTAGATCAGTACATAAGTGTAATGCTATGTTTTCTAAACTGTCAATCCCTTTGCGCGGCCAAGTCCTTAGGCAACAATGAAGCCTTCGTTAGGTTTCGGGTTGCTAGGGAAGGCATCGGCATCATGAAGCTCCTTCCATCTGCCTTTCCCTTAACTGCCACAGCCTCAATTGTCACGGCAGCTAAGGGGTTAATCATTCATGAGTGAAGTGAGCTTCGCTTGTGGTTGACAAAGCATGGGGACATGGGGATTCCAAGCTCCAATTTTGCAAGCTATGCTTGCATGACTCTTGTGACGTACCCATATATCAATTTGCGGGAACCCCTTCCCAGCTATGACATATGGGTACATCAAATGTCAGAAAGGAGTTAACCACTTCCTGACCAGGCTCATTTTTTATTTTTACGACATGCAGGTCTGAATGCTGTA
Organism: Phyllomedusa bahiana; assembly: GCA_025379985.1. Taxonomy (NCBI): domain Eukaryota; kingdom Metazoa; phylum Chordata; class Amphibia; order Anura; family Hylidae; genus Phyllomedusa; species Phyllomedusa bahiana. Next base: position 46,889 of record JAODAL010022569.1, read on the forward strand.
AGAGGCAGTAAAATGGTCACACATCTAAATGCGTATTGGGTGCTCTAGTGAAAAAGACCATAAGGTCTGTATACATAGACAATCGGTAATCCACGGTCCTAAAGAATAAGGTAGGAGTGTGATTTATTTACAAATGTGATAGAAAGTCATCTAATTCAAAACCTCCATATATTAGTATTATTTATGGTACGGAACACAATTTACAAACTATATTAATCTGTTCCAGATAAGTGGATCGTCCCATTGGTGGCATGCAGATGTTTGTCACGACATTTCAGCTGTTTTGCCTTTATCAGGTCACATCTGCAGCCTGGATGCCCACATGCAACACTTACACATAGCTCCTCTGCCTCCCTACTTCTACCAGCCATCTCAAAAGCATACTCACTTTGTCCTGACTCTTACCTACTCCAGGCTGCAGAGTTCACTTGATAAAGGCAAAACAGGCGAAACGTCGTGACAAACATCTGCATGCCACCAGTGGCACAATCCACCTATCTAGAAGGGATGAATATATTTTGAAAATTGTTGCCTACCATAAATACTAATATATGGAGGTTTTCAAATAGATGACTTTCTACCACATTTGTAAATAAATCACAAATATACCTTATTTTTGAGAGCCATGGATTACCTGTAAGAGGCTCATGGGAGAAAAGCTAAGACTCAGAAGTCTCCTGGACTAAAAGGGAGACTTGGCAGGTATGATGTAGCCTGACGGCTGGCTGCTGGGCTGTATACACAATGCTCACGGGGTGTTGTGTATGCAGCAATTGAGAAGGCAGAGATGGTAATAAACCATCCCTGACCTCACTGGAGAGCCTGGCTCTCACTGACTGCTGGCTCTCCACTCTTGTAGCTGCATAATCATTGTGCAGCTCCAAATATTGCAAGGACATACAGGACAATTTGTATGGTTCTTAACTTTTAACTCATCATGTGTATAGTTGCAGGCCTGAAAATATCATCTTGATGGCACATTGGAGTTTGAGTAATGCAACAGATTTAGGCAAATTACATATTTCATAGCTGCAAACATATGTGCGACGCCTATATGTTTGTCAAACTAGAGCTCAAATGTCAGCACTATCTCCATTGATGTGATATGTCCTAATATAGACATATGACTGACTGTGGAATCTTATAAGGCTGTTCCAAACAAGCCGTTATTTGGCAGGAGATGAATTCTCATCAGAGGCTTGCCTCATACAAGCATCTTGAAAAAAAGACTGGCTAAGATTCATGAAAATGATTTTCCACAGAGGAGAGGGACATGTTTGGAGAGGTCACACTAAGCTTACAGCCGTAGACAGATATATTTTGGAAACAAGAAAATGTTCTGGAAATTAATCACAATTCTTTTTAGATTAGTTTGTGACACAGAATGGCTAAATTTACAGGACAAAAATGCTGAACCATTCCCAAATGGACCCAAGTAAATGACTAAGTAGAACATTCATTTTGACCCAAACTGTGCAGTAGTGTTTAACAGACTTGTTCTGGTCGTGTGAATAATAAATAGGGGCAAGGCTTGATACACAAGATAGAAAAGTATTGTCACGTTCATAGCACAGATTTTATTTAAATAATCAGGGCATTATTTTCATTTCTGTTGGATGACTGCAAGCAGAGATAATGAAGACTATGACAAACAGATACACAAGGTATATTGGGGACCAGCTTTTCATTATGCACTGAATATATTTTATGTTTTAAAACCATAAGGTCGTGTTCACACTGTTTATTTGTCCGCGGATTGGCGCCGTACTCCGCGCCGGATTTGCGCTGCAGTACGGCGCCAATCCGTCGGAGTAATTACGGTAATCCACTGCTCTTATAGAGAACAGTGGATTCCGTCGCTCCTCCCCGCTCGGCGAATCCGCCGGGCGGGGAGAAAGTGACATGCACGTTATTTACGGCGCGGACGCGCCGTAGATAATACATTGTCTATGGGGCCGGCGGGCCGCGCCCCCGCCCCGCACCCGCCCCTTATTCACGCCGGAATTGCGAGCGCAATCCGGCTCGCAAATCCGCCGTGAATAAGCCGTGTGAACGGGGCCTAACAGCGAATTTCTTTTTGAACTTTAAGGGCATATTCACCTGGGATGCATATGCTGCAGATTTTCAATAGCAGATTAATGTGCGGAAATCCCACAGCATAATTCAGTAGCATCAAAGTGGATGACATTTGAAAGGGAAAATTGTCGCCAATGTATTACTTTTTTTTTTTTACTAATTAAAACTAGAAACTGATCCATATTATTTTCTTTTTATCCTTTTTTATTTTACGATTGTAGATTTCTCAATTCGGTTGTCTGTATATGATTATGGGGGGAGCAATCTTACCCAAGCTGCTTTTAACAGCAGCTTCCTGGACATAGGAGCAGGCTCACTGACTTCTATAGGAGAGTTTTCTAGGCATACTTTGTGAACTGGGAAGAAATCAGTGTGCAGGGAAGTGGAGAAGATGAGCTGTCACTATCTCCTATTGTGAATGGTGGATCCTGTGTTATCTATACCCATCAGTGTCACCTTTCAGTGTAACCCTGCTTGTACTGATCATGAACAGACTACTGAAAATCTCTCTCTACAGAACAGGAAGTGTCAGATTTTAGGCCTAGTGGCCAAAGTGAAAACTGCAGGACTTTAGAATTGTTAAAAAATATTGAAAGTGATATGGAAAATTAAAAAAATAACAACAAAAAAATATTAAAAAAATTAACATAAAAATATAGGTTAAACAATATCATTTTTTATGACCCATTTTTTTCAGGAAATCTATTCTACACTTTGCAAAAGGTGGTCAAGCACTGTAGAAGAACTACACATGTAAAAAAAAAATAGAAGCTATATATATTAAGAGGTCTAAACACACCCCCTTTTGCCATTTTAAAAATTAAAAAAAAATCAAGTTAAAACATAATTGGTATTGCCATGTCCATACAAGTCTGGTATTAAAATAAAACATCATTTATCCTGTCAAATTTACACCATATAAGGAAAAATCATATGTATTTTTTTGTACATTTCATGTTTCCAAAAACTGAAATAAAAAGTCCCAAAATGGTGCCAATAAAGGCTATATTTCAGTCCACAAGAAAGAAGCCATCACTCAGCACCATAGGTAGGGGAAAAAAAAGTTATTTGTCTATCAGCTGGTTTAACTTATGGACTGTAAACAGGTGTCTTATTACCAATGTGCCACATAAGAAACATCTCATGATGGTTAAAACCAGTGAGCTGTCTTAAGACCATAGTAACCTGATTGTTGCAAAACATACTAAAGGCATTGGTTGAAGAAGAAGACACCATTGCTGATTAAAAAGCATGTTCAAGAGCACTAAAAGCTTGTTCAACAATATTTAGACTGTGAAATACTGGGAGAATATAGTCTGGTCAAATGATACCAAAATTGAACTATTTGGATGCCATAATACACACCATGTTTTGAGGCCAAAAGGCACTATCACCCCAAAAACACCAGACCAACAGTGACGTTTGGAGATGTGAACATCATGGTGTGGGGCTGTTTTTCAGCAAACTTCATATAATTGAAGGAAGGATGAAAGGACATTCTTGATAAACATCTGCTGCCATCAACCAGGATGATGAAGATGAAACGTGGGTGGGCATTTCAGCAAGACAATGATCCCAAACATACAGCCAAGGAAACTCTTAATTGGTTTCAGAGAAAGAAAATAAAACTGCTAACCCAGCCAATCACCTGAGCTGAATCCAAAGGAAAATCTATGGAAGGAACTAAAGCTTAGAAATCATAAAAGAAGCCTACAGAACCTTCAGGATTTGAAGAATGTTTGTGTGGAAGAACAGGCCAAAATCCCCACCAGAGCAATGTGTGCGACTAGTTTCTCCATACAGGAGGCGTCCTGAAACGGTTATCGCCAAGAAAAGCTTTTGTAACAAGTAATAAATAAATTTCAGTAAGCGCGTTCCATACTTTTCCCCTATGTTATTTCTCATTATTACACATATCTTCATTTATGGATCTATGGTTTGATTTCTTTGCCTCTGTGGATTGGATTGGTTGTTACATCTGGAGAGAATTTCATTAGTACCTTTAGAAATATATTTACTTAGAAAATTGGTGACTTGTTCAATACTTATTTCACCCACTTAATGCCACAGATCGGTAGCATCTGCAACATTGTATGGCGAGTATGGTTTCGAAGATACAATGTCCCAGGAAAGACCATTGTATGGTGAAAATATTGTATACTGAGGCCATTGAGGGAGCACTGTATAATCATACAGGAACATGAATATGTACAGACGTGCCACATATCTACATTTCAATAAACACAACAGTCCATAAAGTCTGCGGTATAAATATATTTTGAGACCAACACATTCATACTTTGGTAGTTCGCAAAATGAAATTTATTTCAACAGCGCCAATGCTACAGTTGTACCGCTTTTGTTGCTGTGTTAAATGAAAACTATTTTGTGAAACCAGAAATCCCCTGTAGTGAATCCAAAGTGAACAGTATTCAAAGAGAACATGACATGACTTGTTATTCAGTAGGAAGTAGTGCTTGGTGTAATTTTTCAAGGACTTTTTTATAGCAGGTACAGGACTTCTATTCTTTCTGGCATTCTTTTTTTTTTAAATTAAACAACTATAAGCATTTTAGCTTCACAACGACCTTTGCACATACTGTATTTAGCGATACGTTATTAACGCCTGTCAGAGCACATTTCTTTAGGTTCATTTAACATTTTTTTACAACAATAATTAGCAAAAAACGAATTAGACTGGGTTCACGTTGCATTACTGCATGTTTCTCAACTGCTGCAACAATAATGAATGCAGCAAAAACGTGTGCATTTTCCCAAAAAAAAAGTTTTTTATGTAGGTTGTTTTATAATTATCTCTAATATGAAATACACATGAAATTTCTGTTTATTAAAAAAGGCATGTGCTTTTTCGTTGCTTGCACTTTTAATACAGCTAAAAAACACAATGTGTGACCCCAGTCTTGTGGTAGTTGTTATAACGAGGGCACAAAGAAAATAAATTAATCCATAATCAATAAATGTTTCTTATATTTCACATCAACAATTTCACAACATCTAAATTTTTAGTGCAAACAAAATAATTGTAATCAATGACGTTTTGTTTCTACTGAACCATTGAAAAATGTTTGCTTTATTTTTTTCTGATCTTATTGATTTTTTTCCTCTGCAAAACAGGAATTGTATACAAGAAAGGTAACAAGCAGCGAATATAAAATGTTGACAAACAAATACAGCTCGATTAACAGCTACAAATGAATAGGATACAATAGACATTCTATACATAGCAAAAGAAGCACAAAACTATAGTACTAATCGTTTATTAACAGTTAAAATGTTAATAAAAGCACAATGCCTTGACAGCAGGGCCCCTTTTTCTTCTGTACTAGTTTCTCATTTAGTGATTTTACTGTGTGCATTTTTTGTGTCTTAATGAAATGTCTAAATATAAAAAAAGAATAAGTGAAAAGGCATACTCAGGTGGTAAAATGGCTAGGATACTGCATAAGTAGGATGCTGCCTGAAAACACCCGGGCGCAAATATACACCCAAATACACATTGAATACACCTCATAAAGGCATCCTATTGTTTTCGATAGGTAATATATGTCATACTTAATAGCGATAGTGAATCATATAGACCGTGGAAACTTAGAAAGGCAGTCTAAAAACCAAGTCAGACGTATCACAGTGGCTCTTTCTCATAATTTTGTTGCATCTTTAGATTTGTATAGCTTTTTAAGACCAACTTTTATTTGCACCAAAGAACTTTGCCAAATTTTTTGGTGCAATGCTAATACTGAATTGTGACTATAACTGGTGTAGGAGTAGGGTGCCTAGTGCCCTCCAGTGGAGTTGGTTTAGGGGGGCCACCGTACAGCCACTGTAAGGCTATGTTCACACGGTGTATTTGCAGGGCGTAATTACGCCCCGCAATTACGCTGTGTGACCGGGGGCGGGGCGGGAGCGGGGGACTGAGCAGGGGGCCGGCACTTCGCCGGCGCATAGACTTGAATTGCCAGCGGCGGGGTTTTATACGCCGCTAGTAAATTCACATGTCAATTATCTCCCCGCCCGGCGGATTCGCCGGGCGGGGAGAGGAGACGTAATCCATAGTTCGCTATGAGAACTGTGAATTACCATAATGAATGGGCCGTTTTCAGCCCGTAATTGGCGTCATTACAGACCGAAATACGACCCATTTTAAGCCGTGTGAACATGGCCTAAGTCTTATCCTTGATTTTTTATGTCTTTCTGCCTCCCCTGAGAATGCACATGCAGCTGAAAACTAACTTCTGTTCTGCTATGAGCAGGAACCCATCAGGGGTTTACCCTTGTGAGCTAGTCCAAGCCTGATGTAACCATTTTCAGTGAAGCCATGCCTGCCTCTGGATAAGCTAAGCCCCCTTTTAGGTCAGTTACTAAAAGGGTCTAAAAAATATAATAAATGTGTCTGCACTAAAATCTATAAATGTTTGCCATATTTTTTAACATTTTTCTGGTGCAACCCCAATAGTAACTGTGCCCCATTGTGTAGAACACTACGTGGAAATCCCTAAAGAAGCATTTATGCTATCTATCATACATGAAAAAACTTTGAGACTCTCGGTTCACATATTTTGATCAAAAGATGTTTAAGCTGCCCACGACTTTCAACGTGATCTCAAATCGGGCAGTCCTATCCTATCTTTACCTCTCAATCGAGCCAATCAGGCCTCCCGCTGGGTCAACCGACCTCCATTATTCAGAGAGAAAAAATAAAAAAAACACCCAACCTGCAAGCTGCCCTTCTTATGACAGCCTGTGAGAGTGGGCGGGGACAGAAACACAAAATGGAAGCACCCTTTCCTTCCCATATAGGTTAAAATCAATGTACACCAAGTATAACGTATGTTTCTGCACACAAAAACATTTCTGAAAAAACGTATGCAAACCTGGGTGCCACTGGCAGGGCTGCGGCACACATGTAATTATACATGTACGCACACAGACCGCCGCCAGCGGTTGATTGGCTCGATTGAGAGGTAAAGATAGGATAGGACTGCCCAATTTGAGATCACGTTGAAAGTCGTGGGCAGCTTAAACATCTTTTGATCAAAATATGTGAACCGAGAGTCTCAAAGTTTTTTCATGTATGATAGATAGCATAAATGCTTCTTTAGGGATTTCCACGTAGTTATTGCCCTTTTTGCAGAGAGTTGCCGCTGGCGGCGGTCTGTGTGCGTACATGTATAATTACATGTGTGCCGCAGCCCTGCCAGTGGCACCCAGGTTTGCATACGTTTTTTCAGAAATGTTTTTGTGTGCAGAAACATACGTTATACTTGGTGTACATTGATTTTAACCTATATGGGAAGGATGGGGAGCTTCCAATTTGTGTTTCTGTCCCCGCCCACTCTCACAGGCTGTTATAAGAAGGGCAGCTTGCAGGTTGGGTGTTTTTTTATTTTTTCTCTCTGTATAATGGAGGTCGGTTGACCCAGCGGGAGGCCTGATTGGCTCGATTGAGAGGTAAAGATAGCATAGGATGCCCGATTTGAGATCACGTTGAAAGTCTGTGGGCAGCTTAAACATCTTTTGATCAAAATATGTGAACCGAGAGTCTCAAAGTTTTTTGATGTATGATAGATAGCATAAATGCTTATTTAGGGATTTACACGTAGTGTATTGCCCTTTTTGCAGAAATGTCCGCGGGCGGGGGGCTGTGTCGTACATGAAAAATTACATGTTTGCCCCCCGCCCTCCAGGGCCCCCAATTTGCATACGTTTTTCCCAGAAATTTTTTTTGTGTGCAGAAACATACGTTTATTTGGTGTACTTTGATTTTAACCTATATGGAAGGGAAAGGTGTTTCCATTTTGGTTCTGTCCCGCCCCCCCTCACGGGCTGCATAAAAAGGGCAGCTTCAGTTGGGTGTTTTTTATTTTTTCTCTTAAATAATGGAGGCGGTTTCCCCAGGGGGGCCGATTCCCGTTTGAGAGTAAAGAAGCAAAGGACTGCCCGATTTGGATCACGTGAAAGTCGTGGGCACTTAAACATCTTTTGATCAAAATATGTGAACCGAGAGTCTCAAAGTTTTTCCATTGTGTAGAAAACACACATGTATCCCCTTCATATTTTATTGGGCTGTATTCCGCAACAGAATGTATCCAAAATACATGTGTATTTTTCGAAATGAAAAAAGCCCTAAAGTTACATTTAACTTACCAATAATTAAGTAACATCAAAAAAAGCAGATCCAGCATCCATATGCAGCCAATGAATAGTAAAACCTGACTTTAATATAAACATCTTAAAAAGCGAAATAATTCGGGTTTTTCCCAACATAACGTGTTTTGAATACATTATTTACATAGCGTGGACTTTACCGTGCCACTGCCAGCTGATAAAGATAATTGGGTTATATTGTGGTTAGCGAACATATCTGTGCATTATTAGGAGTGCTTTTTTCACTACTAAAAGAAGGGTTTGGTTGTCCCCTGATAAAGCTATTAATAGAAATCCGCTTTGGGTAAAAAAGCGCAACCTAGAAACAGTCCTAAATGGGTAATGCTATCACAGTGCTCCATGACTTTTTAAGTTTATGGTAATAAACTGAAGACATCTTATGGATCAATTTGTACCAATATTTTAAAACTCAAATTATTGCTGATTTTATAAACATTTTGACCAGAATTCCTTTTTTTCCGTAATTTATTGACTCTGACAGATGCCTCTATATACATATAATTTTTAATGAAAAGTCTAATATAGATCATTTTTAAATACATATTTTGGGGGAGTACTCCCCTTCGTATATGGATCAGGGGTTTGGATTTCTCCATTGCATATAGGTTTTTTATTTTGATAATAGGATTGTGGAGCTAGTGTTTATGGGTATGTTCAAACCCCCCGTAAAATTTCGGGGGGGGAACATTTTGCTGCGTATTTCGCACCACAAACATTAACCATAGTTCATGAAACTATGGAATTACTTCTCCCTTCCCCGCCGTACAAACGAGTAATGAATTTTACGGGGGGCCGGGGGGGCTGCCACCCACCCCCCCCCCCCCCGCGCCTCGAGTAAACGCGCTGAACCAGCGTGACGCTCCCAAAGCACACAATTATTGCGGCGTGTACTGTACCGCGCAATACATTGTGTGAACATAGCCTAAGAGAAGAAGGTAGTAGCCTACAAGACTCATTGGACATTTTTTGAGATTGCTACTAACATCAAAAGGTGAATTACAGGGGTTTGATATAGGAACAGCAATATTTTTTTCATACTCTTATTTTTACTACATGTACCAAAGAAATATGAGACATTGCTATGCAATCCTTACACACAATACACTTATGGAAGCTCTTACAACAGCATACCTAAAGCACCAAGAAACATAGCATTAATAACTTTATATATCTTTGCGTCATTTCATTCACTGTGAAAAGCATGTTTTATTATGCAAAGATCAGTAAGAGAAGAAGAAAAGTGTATAAGAAGGAAGGGGAGAAAAAAAAAAGAAAATATTATTTCTCTCTAATGAATGCATGGACAGAGGTATGCGTAGGCGGCAGACCGTCGTGTGAACCTGACCTTAGAGACATGCATCAATATCTACTGCAGATAAAGTTTTGAAGAAATACAACGGCAAAAATCCTGGGGCCTGCAACTTCAAGCACTAGTAACAGAGCAAAGGATGTTCCAAACAAAAAATGCCTCACATTTTATATCTCTAGATCCTTTATTGTAGCAATTTTGCTAGTTATCCTATAACGTGGTATCCCATCAATCACTTTAATAACAAAATTCCAGAAATGTAGTTTATTTGAGTTGTAGGCTGGATCCACACAGCATCTGACAAAAAACGTCCGAGGCACGCCACGGTTTTTGTCACTTTTTTGTCAAAAACTGCAGTCAGTTCTGGTCTTTTTGCCCGCAGCCCATACAATTGATTGCATGGGAAACCGACGGCAAAATGCAAAACTCATCATATATAAGAACAAGTTCGCTCAATTACACCGACGCCAGGAAAAAAAAAACGATCAGAAAACTAACAACCTGTATAGGCTACAGGTCGTTTTTCTCTTAAAGTCTATGGACATGCAAAACTATCGGATTTTCATCAGTTTTACAATTCTAAAACCACCAAAAATAACATTAGTTTTGCCTGCTGGAGACATAGCCATAAAAAGTAGATTGAGCTGTGGTTCTACATAATATTTACCTTTTTCATCGTTTTTACTTTCAGGTGTCCACCTGCAGCAAATCTGTACTGCTTTTGTGCTCTGGAGCAGTACGTCCACCTACCCCCTCTCGGCATTAATTTTGTCATGTCCGCACTGGCACGGGTTTTCAACCGGTTTTTTGTGTTTTGAAAACCTCAGTACACCGGGTAACACAACTTTTAAAATTGACCTTAATGAAAACCCCACAGGTACCCACTGCACGGATATCCGCCGAAAAACATAAAGGCATGTTGATTCTTCTGCACTTTTCAGGTGAAAAAAGGAAACATGTCATGCGCAGGGGAGGGCTTTTCTCCCCCCCCCCCCTGCAAACCACAAGAGAAAAGCCATCCCCCTGCGGCAGTGTGCACAGCCGCAAAACAGTGCGAACACCGGATGGGATTTCCGACCGGTATTTGCACTGTGCCCTAACAGTACATTACTTTCTTACTTCCTTTTTCCCAAGGGAATGTTCTCATTATGCTTCTACTCAGGAAGTTTTCTGGTTCCCCCCGACAGGGGTGGGGCTGGTGGGTGCAGGTCACCCGGAATGTCACTTGGGCACTGGGTTCCGGTCAGAACAGTAATTTAAAAGGGGTTGTTCATACAATGATTGGGTTTTTTAATTAAAAATCTTAAAAAAAACAAGCGCTTTGCATATAGTTCATTCAAAAGTCACTGATTTTGAGTTATCCCTGGGGTAGGGGGGGCTCCTCCTAAAACAATTTGCACTGACCCTTTATCTTTTTCTCCTGGCTGTCAGTGCTGATGACTCATTGTTTCTAAATATAGGTCAACACAGAGCCCCTCCCACACAGTTTGTGATGCTTCTGTATGAAGGGGGGGGAAGGGTCTGGCTTTTTTGCTGTGTAGTGGATTAACCTGTGTTTGCGTTCCCCTCCCTTTCACAGATTGAGGAGAGCAAGGTGAGGGGGATCTTGGTATGTAAGGGGACAGCATTTAAGTGTGTTACAAATCTGAGTGTCTGTGGGGGCTTGACTATATATTTAAAAAAGCAGGGGGTTTGGGAAAGGTTCCTACCCCCCTGTCTGTGTTTAAGACCATCGGATTATAGTAACCCTTTACCGCTGCCCTTTCTGTTATGGGGGGGGGACAGACAGAACAGGGTTTTTTTTTTTTTTGTTGCTTGAGATTCCCTGGGGATTTTATGCTAGCAGGGAGGTATAGGAACCTCCACCCCCCCCTCCTATTAGCAACACAGCTTTAAAACCTCTCCACACTCATAGATCAGCCCTCTCCCTGCTGTCTCCTGACTCTGTGTAGAGGAGCAGCAAGAGCCTGCAGCAGACCTAGGCAGGCACACACAGGGTTAACTCTGGCAGCAAACCCCCTCGCCCTCCCCCTGCTGTATAGAAGTTACTGAAGTCAGAGGAAGAGAGCTGTCTGTGTGCTGAGGGGAGGGGGGAAGGAGGAGGAGAAGAGGCAGACAAGCAGCACGCCTCTGAATTCAGTGTGTCTGGCAGCATAGGATTTTTGAAGTAGGCTGAAATCCTGTAGTGAGACAACTCCTTTAATGCTTCCTCCATAGCTCTCTGTCTAGCATCTCCCCCTTCTAAGTTAACTCCCCCTCCCTTAATACCTCACTGTTTCTAGGCAGACAAATCACAATGAGTGCACAACAAAAAATACTTAGAAGGGTATGTTCACACGGCATAATTGCGCTTCATTACACCTGAAGGTCGGGCTAACATTACGGTAATTCATAGCGCTCATTGTTTTTTCCCCCAGAGCAGAATACATGCCCGGGGAAATAACTGACAGTCAGTGAGATGAATGAGAGTCAGTGAAGTTTCAGAGCTAGTCCCTCTGAAGCTGCAGACGTATAGCAGCGCTTACAGTACGCCGGCACTATGTTCAAGCAGTTATAACAACTTCACAACAGGCGGGATAGAAAGCTTTGTGCTATGGGCTGACCTGCAGGGGGCAAAGGATCATTATATAAAGGACTGGCTGCAGGGAGAATGACTGAGCATGTGTGTCCACCAGCATTCAGCGTATTTGGTTAATGTGCACATTTCTATACATTTTGAACACAAGGGGTCACTCTACTATATAGGTAAATATAACTATTTACTAGATAATTTTAGGCACCAAACAGATGGCAAACATCGCTATTTTTTTAAGTTCTACACAATGAATACAATATTTAACCCTTTCAAGAGGTTTTCCCACAAATGATATTGTTTTTAGTTAAATCAAGCCTCAAATTCTGAACATTTTTTGTATTTAAAGTGAACCTGTTTAATGCTGCTCAAATCATAACAGCATTAAACAGTCTCTGGTTACTTTGCTGCCAACATGAGGAGAAGAGTTAGCTTGATTGACAGGTCTCCCTATGTATGCAAATAGAGACAACATAACCCTTTTACTTATTTAAAAAAAAGCTTATGTCACCAGATATTAAACTAATAACCTTAGGGGTTACATATATAACATGTGTCAAACATGTACAATGGTGACGATGAGTGACTTACAACTGATAGAGGGACAGAGGACCCTGCCTGCGAGGGATTACAATCTATAATGGAGGAGGAAAAGAGACAGAAGGTGAAGGGCAGACATATTTGTGGGGTAGCACAATGGCAGCAGGGTTATTGTAGGTTATAGGCAATCCTGAAGAGATGGGTTTTCAGGTTGATTTTGAAGCTGGTGAAAGTGGAGGAGAGTCTGATGTGTTGGGGCAGTGAGTTCCAGAGTGTGGGTGTGGGATAGTGGGACAGCCTCCTTGTGTTTTCTAAGTAAATCCCATGCATGACAGTTGTAAAATGTTTCTTTGTATTCTACTGTTTGGCCACAAGATGCCGCTATGTCCAGTTTCCAGTATATGCAAATGAGGGACATGGTATAAGACTGGCACATGTAGCAGCCATTTTGAGAAGCTGCTGTGATTCTGAGGAGAACCGACAGAGACAGTTGAGCTAAAGGAGCCAGGATTCACAGTCGTTCCAGGGACAGAGGAGAGCCTGTCTGTCTATACAGACGCCATCGCAAAGGGAGAGAGAGAACTCCTGGACAAGAAGGACGAGCTGTCAAGATAGAGAGGACTGTCTGCAGCCGGACCATCCACAAGGATCTGCACCTGAGGACAGGAATTGCCCACCATCTTTAAGGTACCTCAGCGGATGCGTGCACGCCAACGAGCTCAGGACTGTGAGAAGGCCTGATATTAGTTTAGTTAGTTAGGCTCAGTTACAGGCCAAAGGAGGGTTTCCCAAATACATCCTCCTGTTCAGGACTTGGAGAGTTTACTAGTGCACCATTAGCTACTTGAACCGGTTCATCTGTGAGGGAAAGTTTGTGTCACGTGCGTTTGGGAGGGAAGTGGGTAAATCCATTAAAGCTGTGTAAGCTGCTGTGCTGCACCACGAGCCCCTGCAACTGCCACCATACACAATTGTTCCCGTTGGTGATTACGGTATTAAGAAGGTAAGGGGTTATCGGCCTTTCCGAACCCCACAGTTAGGTAAAGTTACCGGGCATCCAGAGAGTACACTTCTGGCGGCGCGCTGTGCAGCACAGGGGCCCAGGATACGTATTTGTAAATTTGTGTTTGGGGGATCTGTTCACCAACTTGTTCCAGAAAATTCAGTAAAACAAACCGTTGTTGAGCTGGTGTTGGAGTCGTGTTCTTTGTCCGTGACTTCGCTGTATTCCGGAAAACCTGCCCTCGGTACTCGGCTTTCATGGGGGAAGCACGAGAGACGGTTATGTGAGGTGCTGATAAGAGGAGAGCAGAGAAGGTGCTGTGAAGAGCACTGATTGTGTGAGGAAAGATTAAGATTAAGGCAGAGATGTATGGATGGGAGAGGTTATGGAGAGCCTTGTAGGTCATGGTTAGTAACTTGAAAGGAATTCGCTGGGATATGGGTAGTCAACACACCTATAAGAAAACTAGGGCTATATCAGAAAAATCCAGGTAAGACCAACTATCATAGTCATATACACCTATCAAAAAGAGGTCTACCAAAAATAAATTTAAAATAGGGTAACTTTATTGAATATTGCAAAATCTATAAAAAAAACAAGTAAAAAATGACAGTGGAAACTACACAAATGCGTGACCAAACTATACACCATCAAGATATATTGCAGTCCAATACAAAGGCGGGTAACCCCTAAGTAATCAATATAATCACATAATATGCTATTAGCTAAGCATGAAACTCAATGTATTTAAGTGTATTCCCGACTTTAGAAAGAGGACGTTACAGAGGAATCCAAAGTTGGCAGATGGGCGTTTCGCAGAGCGCTTACTCCATCTGCCAACTCTGGATTCCTCTGTAATGTCCTCCTTCTAAGGTCGGGAATACACTTAAATACATTGAGTTTCATGCTTAGCTAATAGCATATTGTTTGCTTATATTGATTACTTAGGGGTTACCCGCCTTTGTATTGGACTGCAATATATCTTGATGGTGTATAGTGTGGTCACGCATTTGTGTAGTTCTACTGTCATTTTTTACTTGTTTTTTATAGATTTTGCAATATTCAATAAAGTTACCCTATTTTAAATTTAGATATGGGTAGCCAGTGAAGAGATTGGCAGAGGGAAGAAGCTGAGGAGTATCGAAGAGAGAGGTGGATAAGATGGGCAGCAGCATTGGGGATGATTTGAAGGGGAGCAAGAGTGCTAGAAGGGGGCCATCGAAAAGGATGGTGCAGTAGTCTAGATGGGAGATGTCAAGGGCACGTACAAGCGTTTTTGTAGTTTCGAAGCTGAGGAATGAGTGGATGCGAGAGATATTTTTCAGGTGGAGGCGACAGGCAAAAATAAGGACTTGGATGTGTGGTTTGAAGGACAGAGACGAATCAAAGGTCATCCCAAGGCAGCAGACTTGCGGGACAGGTGCCCAAGAGCTTGCAGTTAAACCTCTGTATATATGTACATGTCCACTTAAATTATGCTGGCATCGTTATGCACACAACTCATACCACGAATCTCATTATTTGTTAATCCAAAGTAGAGAGTTGTGGTTCCTCTCGATTTTTGGGGCACATTATAGTGTCAGAGCAGACACATTTGTTACTGATACTGTGGTGGTTTTGATATGTTCATGTTACTGGGGCATTTTACTACAGACACCAGATGTTTTAGGTTAGCAAGGCTATGTACACACAGCAGAGCCACATGCAGGACAGTAGTACAGAAGCACATAGAGCATCGCAACATTTTACAGTGCTATTCCCCCCTACAAGCTTGTCACAATTGTTTTCTGTCAGATTATGCCAAATTTGACAGTAAAAACCTCTGTATGCCTCAGAATGAAATTGGAGACAGATGGAAGTACAGTAGGAGCCCAAAGAATTCAGTGGTTGCCATAGTATAGCTTTATATGGCAAAGTTGTGTGAAGCCGTAATGTTGTGATGGGTATTACAAAAAAATAAGCAAACACATAGGGCGACATGTTTGATTTTTGCCGTTAAGATGCCAATTTTTATGCGTATTATATTAGTGTAGAATGTGCCTGATTTATGAACCCGATCTAATGCGGGTCATAAATCAGGCACATTCTAGCGCATAAATGACAATTCTGGCTCTGAAAGTGCTCTACCTGTTCCAGCTGTAATGGGCCTGGAATTGCCGTAACGAAGCTATAAATCTATAGCTTAATACAGTTCTAGTGCGCCCCACCTCCAGCACGCCCTCCGAAATCAGACGCATTACAAAGTGCCATGGGCGCTCCGTAATGCATTTGATACTGGCATATAGCAAATTGGACTGCGCCAGTTTTGGGCTGAAAACACACCAGACTTGTGGCGCAGCCCCGTTCATACATGTCGCCTATAGTGTAACATTTTAAAGAATATAAGTCTATGGGTCAAACATATAGATAAAAAGCGCCATTTTGCAGAGCCCAAACCTGATGTGAAGTGTTTACGTTTATGCACTATGGTTGTGTATCATGCCTTATCCCTAACTCAAAAGGGGTAATGTTTCACAATAGACAGGAAGTGTCAGACATATTTCAGTAGGATTAGTACATTGGTTTAAAAAAAAAAATATATATTGTGACAAAGTGACAACAGGTAGTTGCCTGTCTTTGCCACTAAGTGGAGCCGTCCTGGTAGAGACGTGCCACCAAGAGCCGGGGCTTGGTGGGGGGAGCCAATTATTATCTGTCAGCAACACTAGGTTGCTGACAGCTGTATATAGCATGGCTGATATCCAGCCGTTATGGGTTGGCTTCCCCGGAACAGCTGCAGATGGGTGGGTTGGCTGTTCCCGTATCCCAGGTCCCCAAGGTTCCATGTCGGATTTTGGGCCAGACCCGGGATGGCTATAAAGGGGCCTGTTTTCCAAGTGATCAGGGGGTTGTGGCCTGCTACTGCAGTTGGAGCAGCAAGGGAGCAAGGAAGGAAGGCTCTTCTACCCACCAGGCTGGAGAAGCCTGAACCAGCGGTGACTGGTGATACGGTGGTTGTTTGTGGGGCTGGACGTTAGGTCCAGACCACTGATAGCTAGGGAGCTATTGGTTTAGGTAGTGGCCAGAGGGCCTAGGGTTTTGTTTACGCTGTATGTTATGTTTGTGCTGGTATCAACCTGTGCCAAAATAAAACAGGTGGAGCTAAAGAAAAAGACGTTGTCGGTGCCATCCGTTTATGAAAGACGGCGAGCCCATGAGCCAAGCGAGGCCAAGATGGCGTCCAAGTATGAGTGAGGCGCTACAATATATATATATATATACACACATGCACATTTTATGGCATCTACAGTGCTTGGTCTTGAATTATAGCAAGTGAGGCATGCTGGGGAACTACAAGTCACAATAAGTCACACTTTAAATAAGGGGAATGTTTATGTGAGTGTATATCTGTGCATTCATTGACGTTCCACTCTACATCTCTCCTGGCTTCTCTAAGGCTGGAGCTGAAAGACATGAGTCATGTGGTTGTGATGTCATCTCAGGTCACTCAGCTTATTGAATGCACTGCATGTTGGCACAAACTTGCAGTGTAACGGGGCTGTTTCTTGCAGTGGGCAGAGCTTGAGACCACCTGCAGCACCCCTCCCCTATTTCTGCAACTAACGCCCCGGGCCTGCCGACCCAAAGGAGCTGCCATGTCCATCACCATCACCATTGCAGCCCTGCTTTAGCTCCAGTCTCCCCTACCCTTCACTTCCCAAGTCCCTCACTGATGACATCACGTACATAGATCACATGATATTGCAACCCCAAACTCTAACCTCAACAGCCACATGCCCGCATATAGAGCATGTGGGCCACAGAGGTCAGTGATTTGGCTGCAGCACCTGTGATCCATTTT
>JAODAL010022570.1:0-64415 GCA_025379985.1 Phyllomedusa bahiana
CTGATTTGCAGTTGGCGCGGAAAAACCCAAAAAACATCGTTTCTTGGGGCATGACGCGGAGCAGTTCCCTTCCTGTGTGACTTCGTTCCCCGGGGGAAACCCAGGTGTAGAATGCGTGACCCCGCTGTGCCCTACACATGTGGTATGATGGGCAGATTTGGGGAGGTGAGAGGGTGGTGGTGGTGGAGGAGGGGAGGGGACATTGGCGCAGGTGCAGCAG
This sequence comes from Phyllomedusa bahiana, assembly GCA_025379985.1. Taxonomy (NCBI): domain Eukaryota; kingdom Metazoa; phylum Chordata; class Amphibia; order Anura; family Hylidae; genus Phyllomedusa; species Phyllomedusa bahiana. The sequence continues at coordinate 221 of JAODAL010022570.1, forward strand.
TTTGAAAACGTGGAGGGGGGAAAGCGGCGTTCCTGCCCAAGTTGTTGGTGTGCTGGGCTGGAAGAAAATTCCCCCCGTGGGCCCAAAAAGGAAATTTTTACTGGCCCTGCCCATAGTTACAGCTCCAGACGTCCGCGCTGCCGTGCACTTGGAACAAACGATAAGCTCAAGGACTAAAAACCCACCTTCTGTTCTACATTTTATAAGTGCTGGTATGCTTTTTGGGAAAAAAGAAATTACGGCTTGGAAAACTCCATCTCGTCTCGGACAACCATTAGTTCTCTAAATGGGCAAGTCCACCATTTGGAAAGGGGAGGGATGCAATCCCATTGCTGGAAACAAACGACGAAACCAATTTTGCATTTAAAATTTGCTGCTTTTTACTAGCGTAGGAACATCAATAGAGGCTACAGCCCTTTTTTCCAAATAATCGCTTTACATAAAATATGCAGTCAGTATTAGCTGTAGTGTTTGTGGTAAAATCACGAATTTTAAATTTCATTGTCGTGGTATGCAATCTTTTCCCGAGCTGATGATGTGGAGCCAAACACTCCATGTTGACCAGCTGCTTCGGGAAATCATTTTCCTTTTCGGCCTGAAAAAGGGAAAAGTGATTTTTTGGGTATTGGATCTGAAGCCAGTGTGGTCCACGCACTGTATACTTTTAATGCTATCTGCTAAAGGGAAAAATTAAATACCCCAAGGGGCATCTACCCAGTTCCCTTTTGTTTTCATTTAAAAAAACAGCTTTTTTTTAAATACAAATACCACTTATTTTTGGTGCTCAATTCTTTTGCGAAAATTTCTTCCGGGGGTTTAAATTTAAAGCGTTGTTTTTGTGCGTGGTGAAAAAATGACCGTCTTTTCAACGCCAAAAAAAAAATTTTTCCTGTAGCATAATTCACAAGCAAAGGGTTTAATTAAAATTTTTGTCTTGTTGTGTAGCGTAGAAAAACGAAATTTGAACCGCTCAAAGCTAAGTTTTCGGTGCTCAATTTTTTTGCGCAGTTTACATCCAGGGGTTAAGAAAGGTTGTTCTGCTGCGTGTGCCCCAAGAAACCGTTCTTTTAAACCCCAAAAAAAATAAATTTTTCTGTGCATAATTCAAGCGGGTTTAAATTAAATTTTTTCTTTGTTGGTTGTAGGGGGAAAACACGCAATTGTAACACGCTACAAAGTAGTAGTTTCCGGCTGCTCAATTCTTTTCGCAATTTACTCCAGGGGTTAATTAAGGTTGTTCTGGTTGTCTCAGAAAAAGAAACTTTGTTTTTCCCGCCCAAAAGAAATTCTGTAGCAAAATTCATATCGAATTTTTAATTAACCCTGTTTTGTTTTATATTCATTTAAAATAAAAAGATTTTTTAAAAGGGCCCCAATAAAAGTCAATTTTTTCCTGCCCCTTTTGTGGGTGAAATTTTACCCAAGGGTTACCCAATCTTCTTAGGGGTTATTTGGTTAAATACAGGGTTGTGTATTTTATATACGATTTTCATCAAACAGGTTGTACTTTATGAAAAAACATTTTGTAGAAAGAGAGGTGGCAGGCTCTTCCCCCTGCGAGTGGAGGGGCCCAAAAACTTTCCAGGCCAGGTGCAGCCGCAAGGGGACGTCGCAGCAGGGGTCACTCGGGGACCCAATGCTGTGTCATTAGCGGCCGTGTGGTTGTTCGCAACCCCCCATGGTTTTTTGTTGGTTGATAGGTATCCATTCCTCCCAGTGACATTGACAACCCCAGCCAGGTGGTGGGAACGTCAGAAAACCCCTTTAGTTGGAGGGCCCCGGAAAAATGGTCGGGCCCTCTCCTGCCTAAAAAGCCTCTGTCCCATCCGGTTCCCTCACCCAGAGTTTTTTTCTATTGGTCTGGGCTCAGCGCCACTATATAGCGGGGATGAAAAATTTTTGAGGAGGGCGTAGCAGCTATTTGGGAGCGAAGAAATGGGGAAAATATCCTCTCTTTTCAGAGGCGGCAAAGTTAGATGTTGAAAGTGGCTGGGAGGTTGTGTGAGGGGTCGCCTCTGATACAAGACGGTGATGAGGACACCCAGTGACGATGAAAACCAAATAGTTGTTTTTGTAGCCGACCGCCTTGGTAGGGGGTGAGGAAAAGGGGCTTCTCTCGTAGGAGAAGAGGGCTTTGTTGGGGGTCAGGCAGCAGCGCACCAGAAAGTGGGGGCGTGTGGCGTGAGTCAGCAGGTACGCAGTGTAGGTCGGGAGCAAGCGGCCAGGGGGTAAAAAACCCGCTTCGAGGCCAAGAAAGTAGGGGCACAGGGGTCAGCGAGGCGCGGTGGCAGTATTTTCACTCAGTGCGGAGGTTGGCGGTTAAAACCCGATACCGGGGGGTTGGGCAGTTTCTCCTTTTAAAACACCGGGGAGCCGAATTGGGATATTAGAATCTGAAAGCAGAAAGGAAGCTGGCCAGGGAGCTACGTTGGCCCAGGGCCCCGGAAAAACATGCAGCGTCACCACCCGGTGGCCTGGGGGAAACTGGTCAGATTGGTGGTCCCCCTGCTGCCGCGGGCAACAGCAGCGCCCAGGGGTCGCCCCCGTGGCAGCATCCCCATTGAGCAGTCAAAGGTCCACCCCCTGGAAAAGGGGCTGTTTTTTTTGACTTATTCCCGGTCCAGTGCTCCTGTCCTCGCTATCTGGGCCAGCAGTCGTTCAGCGAGGCGATTGCAAAGAGACAACAGTATGCGCCCCAAAATCCAAAGGGGCAGCAGCTGACCATGCTCCGGGCCCCAGGACCCAAAAACTTGGACAGGAGACGCGCTTTCTTCCCTTGTCAAACTGCTGCCCGGGCCCCAAAATGTCCGCCCTCCTCCTCCACCACCACCCCCATCTCAGCCTCCAAAAAGTACGTCCATCATACCCTGGGTAGGGCAAGGGGTTTTGTCACGCGTTTACACCTGGCTTGCCTGGCAAAAATAAAGTCACACAGGGGGGGAAAATGCTCCGCGTCATGCAGCAAGAATCGATGTGTGGCTTTCTCCGGGGCCAAATGCAAATCGAACCCATGGTGAGGCAAGGGGAGGACATGGTCCGCGCTGCACCGAGGGGGATGGTCCTCCCCCCCTGCATGGCGCAGTGTTTTTCTGTTTGGAAAAGGTTCCTGAAGTTTTAAAAACGATTTTCAAAAACATTCTGAAAAGGCCGGAAAAATGTGCATGCATTTTCCATTGTACAAAGCCAGGAACACCTCCTCGAGTTGCAGCGGCAAAACGGCCCCCCCCAAACACTCTGATATGCGATTTTTCCCACCCGTTGGAAATTTCCCAGCCTACCCTGTTGGAACGACTGTATGAACAGAGAAAGGCCTTTTTAAAGATTTTTTTTTATGTCCAGGCAGATAGAAGTACTCCCTGGTAACTTTGATGTCAGCCAATGGGTCATGCGTGAACCTGCCCTTTGTTGAGGCCCCTTCGAGGAGGCGACGTTATTTGTCAGTGCCAGGACTACGGGGGGAAAAACGTATTTCCCCTGCTTCATGTCCCGGAACAGATGCTGAAAAATCGTTTGGGGGGGGGACTGGGGAGTGGCGACTCATCTTGTGGCCACATGGTCCCTGGGGGGTGAAAAGGGGAGGAGGAGGAGGACATTGGGCAGAACTTGTCTGGGGAAATGAGTGTATTTTCTACCCGGTGACAAGAGAGGGGGGAGCAGGAGCAGCTGGAGGGGGGTGGATGGAGAGAGGAAGCAGGCAGAGACCCCCCAAGCAGTGGCGTATACAGTGGAAAATGGGGGGGGCAGGGGGGCCCTGGAGTCACTTGTGCAGTTTGGGCCCCAGCAGCTTATTTGCCGGCTGTGACAGCCCAATGTCAGCATCCGGGGGAGGGTGACTTTTGGCTCTCCCCCTATTGGACCCTCGCTACCCTCCAAAAGGGGGGCCTTTTTTCCCCGCTATTGAGAGGGGGGACAAATAAATACTATAGGGAAATCCTCCGATCAGTTTGGGCCCCTGCCTATGTGGGCATGTCCCTCCTCGGGCAGGTCTGACCGGGGGGGTTCTTCAGCGCTCATTACTATGCCACGGCTTTTCTGGGGGAAAGGTGGGGGGGTGGGGCAGTACCAGCCCATCAGCAGTAAATAAATCTGGGTCATGAGAGCAGCTTCCTTCACCCCTAGTGAGGGGGTAATGCCAGCAGCAGGGCCCGGACCTGGAGCAGTCAATGAACCAAAATGGTGGTGGCCTACTTGGCAGCACTTGTCACCCGTTAGAAGTTTTTGCTGGACTATGGGCAGCCAAAAAAGGTTTTGGGCCCCAAAAATTTTCGAGTTTTCGTGGAAAGTGTCCTGACCCGGCCAGTAGTGTGGCATCGAGCGGGTGTTCAGTGAGCGGGGGCCATCGTTGTCAAGGGAACCCGCTTTTCACGGGGAAATGTGGGCGACTACCTTTTTCAAGGGTGAAAAGGCGGGGATCGGCCAGGATTTCCCCAACCCAATGCCTTAGGCGTAGACTACTCGCCTGACGCCTCACCCAAATTGAGAAAAAGAGTTGGGTTCAAAATACCTGCCTCAGCCACATTTGATGCCCCCACCCCCCTTGCCCCAATTGCTGCAGTTTCTCCTCTGCCCAAAAACCTCTTTACCAGGGGGCTGGGATTGCCACCCCCTCCCACTGTGTTTATTGTGCCCCTGTCTGCTCATGCTGCTGCTTTTTGGCTGCTGCTGTGACCCACCACTGTGTCATTGTCCCCTCTGTGGCCTCTCCGTTTTTGCCCCCCTCCCGAATGTGATTTTGCCACTGTCTGACCTCAGCTGCTGCTGTGGTGCTGCCTGACATCACACTGTTCATTGTGCCCCTGTCTGCCTCATGCTGCTGCTGTGGTTGCTGTGACCTACACATGTGTCATTGTCCACTTTGGCCTTCCTGTTTTTGCCACTCCAGAATGTCTTGTGCCACTGCCTGACCTCTTTTTTCTGCTGCCGTGACCTACACATTGTGTCATTTTGCCCCTGTCTGACCCCATGCTGCTCCTGTGGCTGCTGCTGTGCCTACACACTGTGTCTTGTCCCCCACTGTGGCCCACTCCCGTTTTTTCCACCTCCGAATGTCTTGTGCCACTGTCTGACTTATGTGCTGTGTGGTGCTGCTGACCTCCACACTTGGGATTGTGCCACTGTTGACCTCTGCTGCTGCTGTGGCTGCTGCTTTGCCTACCATGGTATTGTCCACTCTGTGGCCTACTCTTGTTTTTGACATCCGAATGTCATTGTGCCACTGCCTGATCTGTGGCTGCCCTGACCTACACACTGTGTCATTGTGCCACTGTTTTTTCATGCGTCCTGTGGCTGCTTCCGTGACCTACCACTGTGTCATTTTCCCCTCTGTGGGCCCCCCCTTTTTTTGCCACCGCCCCGAAATTTATTGTGCCCCTGTCTTTACCCCTTTCTGTCCCGTGGTGCTTTCCTGATCTACAAACCCGTGTCATTGTCCCCCTCTGTGGCCTACTCCTGTTTTTGCCCCTCCGAATGTCTTGTGCCACTGCCTGACCTCATGCTGCTGCGCCCCCGCCTTTCACCTGTGTCATTGTGCCATGTCTGACCTCATGCTGCTGTGTGGCTGCTGCCGTGAACCCACCCCTGTGCCCTTGTGCCACTGTCTACCTCATGTGCTGTGGTGTGCTGTGACCTACACACTGTGTCATTGGCCCCCTTGTGGCCCCACTCTGTTTTTGCCACCTCCCGAATGTGATTGTGCCACTTCTGACCCATGCTGCGCTTGGGTGCGCCGTGACCTACACATGTGTCATTGTGCACTGTCTGCCCTTTTGTGTGCTGGGTGTGCCCTGACCTCACACTGTGTCATTGTGCCACTGTTGACCCCATGCTGCTGCTGTGGTGCTGTGTGCCTACCACTGTGTATTTTGCCCCTGTTGACCTCATGTGTGCTGTGGTGATGCCCCTGACCTAACACTCTGTCATTGTGCCACTGTTGACCCCATGCTGGTGTGGCTGCTGCTGTGACCTACACACTGTGTCATTGTGCCACTCTGTGACCTATTCATGTTTTTGCCACCTCCAGAATGTCATTGTGCCACTGTCTGACCTCATGCTGCTGTGGCTGCCGCCGTCACCTCCACACTCTGTCACTAATGTTGCCACCTGAGCTCTCAGCTTGTTTTTTTCCAGCTTTCTCTGGCATGACTTTATCAGGCAACATTCCCGCTTCAGTTTTTTGGTCAGTTTTGCCCTCTTAAGTGCCTAGGGAATTTTATAGCGAAGCGATTGTAAGAGCCGGGGTGCAGTCATCTGCTGTTCATACTAAAACACAACATTGTATGAAGACCAAACCAAGCTCCCTCTGCACATTTAAGCATGACACAATGTTCTACAGCACCCTGCAGGCTCTGTGCAGCCTGGAAATAGCTGTTTTTTAACGTGATTCGTGCCGAAGTAATTCGGAACGAAGTTATTTTTTGCCGAGAAATTCGGCGTAGTGAACGAAACGAATTTCGGGAAATTCGCCCATCTCTATTGATGATATGTAACAATATGAAAAATGTGTCCATATTATATTGTAAAATGTGTATGTATACACTGTTTCCCAGCACTCTCTGGACACCTTGAGGTCCAAATGGTACTGGGTTGTTGGGCTGTAATATACATCATAGCTGCCATACCCTGTTAAAGTAGTTGGGCACCAGGAATGGTAGTTTCCATGCTGCCAGATTGCAGATGGAAGTGCCAACATTAGCATGGGCCCAGGCAAAGGCTGATGCTGACATAGGTGCATTGTGAGGCTAGGATGCTGCACTGCAATATTGGTAACAAGGGTCATGGAGCAGATTACTTAAAGGGGTTTTCTTACATTGGCAGGGCGCACTAGAACCATAGCGAAGCTATAGATTTAGATTTATGGCTTCGCTACGGCATTTATGGGTGCATTACAGTCGGAACAGGCAGAGCACTTTCAAAGTGCAAACTTTCGTGCAAGTGCTGGAATGCGCCTGATTTGTGACCCGCTGTAGAGTGGGTTCATAAATCAGGCGCATTCTATGCCTTTTTTTAACCGCATGAAATGTGGCATGTAAACGCCAAATTTCATGCATGTTGCCCATAATGCCTTGTAAACTTGGTGGACTGGTCAAGAACAGTCGGACAAGTCCGAAGGGATTGTTCAAAAGCAAATTTAGGCTAGAAAAGAATCCCTCCTTCTGCTTACATAAAAGTGCAAATGATATACTGTGTGCTGCAAGGTGAAGTTAACCTGTGACAAGTTAGGGTGCTTTCACACAGAGCGTTTTTTTGATGCGTGTTTTGTGCAGAAATGTACAGCATTAATTGTTGTGCCTTTCTGCACAAAAAAACGCATCCAAAAATGCATCAAAAACGCATCAAAACCGCAGCTGTGTTTTTGGGTGCATTTTTGGGATGCATTTTTTTGTGCTGAAAGGCACAGCAATTAATGCTGTACATTTCTGCACAAAAACGCACCAAAAAAACGCTCTGTGTGAAAGCAGCTTAACTTGTCATCACAAGATAACTTCACCTTGCAGCATCCAAAAACGAACCAAAGAACGCTCCATGTGAAAGCACCCTTAAATTTGGTCTGTTAGGGTGCTTTCATACAGAGTGTTTTTGGTGCATTTTTGACATGTTTTTTAATGGATTTCTGCACAAATAACACATCAAAAAACGCACCAAAAATGCTCAGTGTAAAACCACCCTTAACACCCATCTGTGTGAGTTTAAAGTGGTTTTGAAGTACTGTTGAAGGTGTTCTAGGGTTCCTGTTACTGCAAATTAAAATTTAGCAGTTTTATAAGAGTTGTGGTTCCTTTTTGCAGCAAGGGCTTGAACAGTGACTGTTTGGCCACTTGGTGGTTTGGAAAAATGACAATGTTGTGCAGAGAGTTGGGCAATGTGGCAATGTGCATGTTTGCAACTGTGGTAGGTTGAAAACTATTCTATGTAAGGTTGTGACTTGCTGGTCACAGAGACCAATGGAGGAGCAAAGCAGATCTGTATTAAGTAGCTTGTGCAACCTGTGAGAAATGTCTGGGTGGGGCAGTCAGTGGAAAGAGTTAGGGTATGTTCACACAGCTTATTTTGGTGCGCATTTTGCCGCGTGTTTCACTGCGTATTGCGCGTTATATGCAGTGAAATGCGCACTGAAATTACGGTAATCCATAACTCTCATAGAGAGCTATGGCTTACGCGTCATCCCCCTGCGCATACAATACGATTGTATTGTACGCGGGGGGAGAATTGACATGTCAATTGTTCAAGCCGCAATACCCCGTGTGAACATACCCTAATCCTCTCAGACTCCAACAGCAGCACCAAAGCATTGGTAAAAGCCAGCAGCCAGTTTGAGATGAACTTGCCCCTCAGAGGACTTGTTGAATATTGCATTGTCCCCAGACAACAGTTGTTTTTTTTAAAGTTACGTGTTGCAAAGTATTGCGTGTCCTGCAACCACCAAAATTATTCTTCCGCTTTGTATCCATCAACTGTTTAACCATTATTTTTTACAGTCATTCTAAACGGGGAGCCTAGGAAGCACAATTTACACATAACTATATAGTATACACAGTACTACTATAGGCGATTACCCATCATCACAGCTACAGCTGATGCACCGTGCCCTTTAGGCTCTTGTGTACAGTTTATTGCTGGTCATTTAGTACTCTGTAAAGGGATATGTATATATATATTTATAATTTTTTTTTGTTAGGTGGCACTGCAGGGCCGGGATAGCTCCCCAATCCAATTTACAAAGGTGTCTATGGAAGTGAAGTTAACAAGCCAGACGATTACTGTTGATGGATTAACGGATACCATAGGACGAACAAGCTTCAATCTGGATACTTCACAGTGGAAAGGGCAAGTCAGCATAAGGGTAATAGACCTTGATGTCTTCTTGTGGCATTTCTTAGTCTTATCTTTAAATTGTTTAATGTAAGGGAAGCTCCATTGGAAACCATTTTTTCTATATATCTTCACTCTTATAATTATGACTTCCGATCTCACTGCTATTTCTGAGTAGTAGAATATCAGGCTGAATATTCTTGGAAATACTTGAGCTATAACAGAAAAACAATTCAGGAAAGGGAATGTACTGGATGACAAGTAATGAAAAGGAAAGAAGAGAAATAGTCCAGATAATTAATAATCTAAACAATATAAGTTAATAGTAAAAAGAATTAAGAATAAAACAGTCTAGATAGTGAGTTACACATTACACAAATAATGATAATGGTCAGTATAGCTGAACAAAAGTTCTTAAGTTTTTCTTCAGAATTCTGTTCTTCCAGGGAAGATAACACAATAGATCTAGATGTTTGGATGCGTTAAAACTACTCAAAGTAGCTGAATATGGGTGCAATTTTTATATTAAAAAAATGGTAGATATACTATCATCCTAAATGCTACAGCTCAAGACAATAAAAAAATACATGTATTCCTTTCTGCAACTTTGGCCTTTGCCAGGCATTGTCTATAACAAGGAAAAACACACAGAAAAAATATGTAATTCCAAGGAAAATGCAAATAAACAATAACATTGGTTGACATTCACTTAGAGAAGGTGATTTTAAAATGAAAGGCTTCACACTGAATATAGTTATGTAAATACATTATATTACAGTCCTTCCTTGACCCCTTTCATTTGGAGTTATCTAACAATGTTTTGAAGAGTCATAGCAGAAAAAGATATAGTGGTACACCAACTGATATAACCTATAATTACCATTAAACAAATATAGATATACCAAAAATCAAAATACTCTGAACAATTTGCAGTACATGTTGAAACCAGGTTCCTAGGCCTTTACAACTTCACAACATTTAACATACAAACACATCTTGTTGGCTCAAAAGTTGAGCCCTCATGATTGGAGCAGGAAACCAGCTGTATGCTACAACCGGGGACCTGTGCTAATTGTTGGGAACTGAGTTTCCTCCGATCTTGGCTGATTAAAGCCTTAGATTCTGCAGTTACCTGCAACCAGGCATCTGAAGGGATTAGCAGAGTGAGGGGCATCTCTCCATCTTCATCAGCAGCCTACTATATGATCACGGATGCCATGACAGCCAGGAGGCCTAATAAAGAGTTTTGAGATACCTGGTATCCTGACTGACAGTTGTGTAATCCACTGCAGTCATGTCATGTACTGCAATATATTATACCAAATGATTGCTGAGTCTAGTTCCATGTGGAGACAAGTTAAAAAAAGAAAAAAGTAAAACAAATAACTAAAATAAAGTAAAACATGCAGACTGTCCTTTCCCTATAAGCTTATCACTGAAAGAAAATAAAAAAGTACACATATTTGGTATCGCAGCATGCTTAACAACTTAAGCTTTAAAACTGTCATGTTATTTTACAGAATAATGTTATCTATGCCTCTATATTGGTACTGTATCTTAGGCCTGTTGTATTTTCTCATTGTACAATTCCTGTATCTTCTTACTTACTTCTCTATCTATTTCTCTGTTATGCTTTTATCTTCTTACCTGTATGGCCTATATATCTATTGTACACCCAATTCTGTACCAAGCATTATCCTTTATTTAAAAAAATATCAATTAAAAAAGTTTTAAAAAATATATAATGACAACAGGAAGGACCTACAATTTTGCACAATCCTCCATGGGCAGCTGGAAGGTAATCTAAGACTTTGATCATTTGAGCTACTTGTCTAACTCAATTTTCTTCAGCTTTTATTGATATTTACACAGTTTAATGTCTCAAATGAACTTTCAAATGAAAGAAAAGGAGAAATTAAAAAGTTGAGATGAATAAAAATAATGGACTAACTTGTTTATTTCAACAAAGTAAACTTAAGTTTGTTACACTTCAAAGTAGCCATCTCTAGCTCCTATAGTAGCTTTACACAATTGAAGCATTCTCTATACAACTGCATTCCCCTAAATACAAAAAAACTCCAATAATATCCTGTTTTTACAGTGTTTTCTAACAATTCCATTTGTTGAGCTCTTGTCACAGTTCTTGGAAAACATGTGAAAAGGAATATAGCTACATTTATAAGTACAGTATATTCATTTAGTTTTGGAAAATCTAGGTCCTATGGGTGTGTATACGTAACTATAGATGAGTCAATAAATTTGACTTCAGTGTCATTCTTGAAAGTATAGCTAATATGTCCTTATATGGCTAATATATCCTTCAACCCATTTTCAGGGATACGTGAATGGTATCTCCACAACTGCAAATATTGAAGCAACGCAAAATGTGCGCCCATTTTATAGTAAAGCCAGTAGTTATCTAAGGCTGGAACCCATCTTTAGAACCATTCCATGTGAATCCACAGCGAACATACAAGTGACATATGATATAAGTCCAACAGACCTGAATAAAGACCAGAAAGTCATCCCTTTTTATTATATGGTAAGAAAACTCTTTGAAGGGTGGGTGACACAGCATTTATTAAACAGGAAAATGTTCTTCTATGACTAGTAGTTCTTTAATTTGATCATGCAGTGCTAACAGCGCAAATCCATATTTGTGCCCATATAAGACAGTATTACTTGTATACTTTTCCATAGGGGACAGTATTATAGAAGTTATATTTTTATCCATATTAGCATATAGTATTTATATTCTTCTACCTAGAGTTGATATTATAATAGTTATATTCTTGTACATAGGAGGCAATATAATAGCACTTATACTTTTGTACATTGAAGGCAGTTTTACAATAAAAATATCTTGGTACATAAAAAGCAATATTATAGTAGTAACATTCTTATTTTTATATATAGGGGGGTTGTATTAGAGTAATTATATTTTTCTTCATAGAAAGCAGTGTATAGTAGTTACTTTCTTGTACATAGGGGGCAGTATCATAGTATTTGTATTCTAAATAGTGGGCCATATTATAAAATATAGATTATAATAGATTTGTATGTATAGTGGTGTAAAAAGTGTACATATAGAGCAGTATTATCATAATTATATTCTTGTACACATGACAGTATAGTAGTAATATTCTTCTATATAGAGTAGTATTATTGTAATGATATTCTTGTACATATAGGGTAGTATTATAGTAGTTCTTGTATATAAGGAGTGTTATTATGGTAATCAAGTTATCAAGTTATTTAACTAATATTCTGAAGAAGAGTCATTGATCCAGGGATTTATTCTGATTGCCAGATTGGAGTTGGGAAATATTTTTTTCCCTAAAATGATGACAATTGGCTTCTACTTCATGGGGGTTTTTGCCTTCCTCTGGATCAACACTATAGCGTAATAGTCTGAACATCTGTCTTTGGTTTGGCATTACAAACTATGGGCCACATGGATGAAAACTGTCTTGGGCTAAGACTTTCTTTGTTGCCCATAGCAACCAATCAGAACGCCCCTCTCATTTTTCCAGAGCACCATATGAAATAAGGAGGGCGCTCTGATTGGTTGCTATGGGCAACAAAGTGAGTTTTAGACCTAGACAGTTTTCATACATGCGGCCCTATTTGTCTATATTTATAGTAACCCTACCTAGTCACTCTCTGGTCTGCAGGGGAGTGGCTGTACTCTATAACTTTCTAGATACTGCATTTGTCTATTGACTTCTTCCTTATAATTAACAGTTTATAGTACCAGCTGCCATAAATCACAAACACCATACTACACTGTCTAAGCACATTATGCAGAAAGCATACATGTGCATGCTCGAAATTTTACATGTATTAGTCTAAGGGCATCTAGTCTCATAATTGTTTTTCCTACAGGTAACTGGAAAAAATGGGATTATGTTACATGGGCAACAAATCATTGTATTGGACATAAATGCCTGTAAGTACAGACAGTAAATTAATACATTGATGTGGGGTCTATACACCAAATGATAACACTGTCAATTTTCCATTCTTTTTTCAAAATATGCAAAGATGGTCAGTACATCCCAAAATTGCAAAATAAATAGGGAACATGCACACTAACATGGCTGCATTACAAATGCAAACACACACATTTATCAGCACCACTCTGCAAGCGCTAAGACAAACACTGACTATATGAATTATTTCAAAGTGTATTTCTGAATGCACCTGCTTAATTTATTTAGCAATTTTGGAAGGTGCTGACAATTTAGTTTTTTTCTGGATTGTATACATCAGGTAGTTGCTGACTCCAGTATAGACGCCTGGATAGGCAATGAGAGAGGTGAGATTTAAAACAGGTTCTCATCTAAACAGAGGCCACATTGCCGTTAATAAATGGGCACTCACAGTTTTAATGTGCACCGAGAGCCTCAGATTTTTGTTTTTATTATTTGTATCAATGCATTGGTGACCCATCTCCCACAGCAGGCATTCAGAAAAGCTGGGTTACTGCTGTGGGGGATGGGGCATCACCAAGCTTTCCCAGATACTGAATATACTTACCAACTCTCCATGATCGTTAGGGAGACTCCCTGAAAAGGGGGAATCCTCCCAGGCTCCCTAAAGAGTTGGTAAATCTCCTGCTATGGTAGGTTTGACACCAATCTGGTAAACCACCGGCAGGGACAGTTTTACTGCCAGGGGGCAAGTGCCGGTATTTTATTTGTACTGACCATGTCACGTACTGGTAACTTTTAGAATACTCTCTTGGGCATGACTATTAGGGTAAGTTCACATGGCTTATTTGGACGCTGTTTGGATGCTGATTTTTCAGCACCCAAAACAGCATCAAAACAAGCTACTTTAGAAGGGGTTCTTGTTGAGGTTTTAATGAGGTTGTGGCTCTAATTGCTACCCATACAAGTTAATAATGCAAATAAATGGAGTTCAGCCAGCTCACCTGGTATTGTGTGCTGGGGATGACCTGTGAGGAAAAACCAGTAGGCTGCTGGTGATGCAAAAGAATTTCAAGCAAACAGAATCCAGCACCAATAAAATCCAGAAAAATGTATTAGCTATCCATTAAAATTACAGATGAAACAGGCAATCTGCTGACGCGTTTCGGGTTAAAACAACCCTTAGGCTATGTCTCTATGGCATAGCAATGTGATCATTCAGGCAGCCCCTAGACGACAATAGAAAAAACGACCTGTATTATACATGTATATATAGTTTTTTTCGGCGTCTTCCCATACGATTCAATTTAATGGGTGACGGCAAAAAAATGAGAACCGACCACATTTTTGGTACAAAACGTGACAAAAACTGCAGTCATGCATCGGGAAAAAAACGGTCGACTTTCGGGCTTTTTTTTGCCTGATGCAGTGTAGACCTAGCCTTAGATAGATTAAACCAGTATGTGGACCAATGAAATAAGACTTCCAGGTCACATGATACAAATATTATGTCACGTCTGAGGAGGAGCATTGGGCCCTGACTGCCACCCAGCCCACTGTCCCTGCCTACTTGGCGTGCTGCCCTAGATGGCAGACCCCAACTGGACGACAGCCCCTACACTACTATGTGCAGGGAAACATAGAGTCAATCAGTTCGGGTCGTTAATGGTACGGGTACGCCAAAGCCAAAAATCGGAAGGCAGAAGAATAACGGGAAACAAGCCAAGGGTCAAAACACGGACGGTAACGCGGTACAGAATCAGAGGTAAGAAACGTAGTCAAGGAGCAAGCTGAAGTCTGGTAAACTGAGGTAAACAAACACGAACTGGGAAACAAGGGGAAGCGCAAAGGGATTAACTTTCACAGGCAAAGACTGACAATTCTGAGCAAGTTTAAATGAGGCGATTGGTGCGGCCTGCGGGCTCTCCTATTGGCCTGTGCGACACACCCTCTGACCTGATTAGAAGCCGAGCTGTCACTCATCAGTCCGGCCTCTCCCTGGGTGTGTCGCACGACCAGTGGGATTAACCCCTGTGGCGCCTTGCTCCTCCACGGCAACAACGTGTGCCGTGGCACATTAATTGGATAATAATTGGATAAAGAGTGTAAATTCACATTACAAACGTATGAAAAATATAGCTCAATAAATATAAAGCAAATCATTCTTATAATTTAAACCTAGAGGAAAACGTGTTTTAAGGCGCCAGATCCAATAAGCCTCTTGTCGGAGGAGCAAAGCTCTTCTTTCTCCTCCCCTAACCAGAGACTTAACTTTTTTGATGCCATAACATTTGAAGCTGGGAAAATTACACTGGCACACACAAGAAAAAGATTTAGAGGCACCAGAAGCATTTATATACAAACCTGTGCTGGAATCAAACATATGTTCCGCAATTCTCTTTTAGAATAGTGCAACCAACATATAATAGCGCACATGAAGTGCACTCATTGATATAAACCACAAAATCACTATTACAATTAAAATGGCTACGAATGATGACATTGTTGGTTAATTGAGGGGAATATATTTTATTAGTAATTTTCATGTATTTGCATGTTTTGCAACGATTTCTGCCACAAGAAAAATTGCCAGTTGTTTCTAACCAATTACTACTTTTTGATTGTTTCTCTGTGTATAAACTAGGTGAGAGAATGCTACCTAAAGATTTCCCTCTTTTAGATACAAAGGACATCTATTCTTTAAAATCTCAGACAACCCCATATATTGATGTAATATAGGTAGATACTGTTTATGATTTTAATAACCTGGTTATATTGTTCACTGTAACAAGTGGAAAAAGTAACAATGTGTTCAGCTGAGGATACGACAGGCTGACCCAATTTCAGTAAATCGCTGCTGCTCTTTCTAGCTACTAAATTGGTCGCTCTATTGAGCATCCAATTGGGATATTTTCTTTGTCTATTTTTAGAAGCAGATAGAAAAAGTTTTCTTATCTAAGCAAGCTTTGCTTTCTGCATGGAAAATGGCGTTACCGGCTGTATCCATACGAAAAAGGGAGGTAACCACTCTATTGTTTAGGAATATCCTTGGTCAGCAAAACATCGAGAAAAGAAATTTGTTGACAATCATAATTATGCATGAAACGTAAATTGTCATTATTATTGTTGAGGTAGGGTAAAAAGTCAATATCCATATCAATACCTCTCCACACTATGATGACAACATCAATAAATCTCCCATACCAGTGGATGAGTTCAGAAATGAAAAAAAATAATTAGCCAGGACTAAAACTGTGCCGAAAAACGCTAACAAAACACTCCACGCACTATATACACTCATGCAGCATAAATGGCTGAAAAGGGGCCAAACATAGTCACAAGTTGACAATGTTTGGTCTGTTTTAGCCTAAGGCAATAAGGCAGCTAAACCACTTTATACATCTGAGTACTTTCTTACTGGCTGTGGGTTGCTCTTTAAATAGTGGTGGTGCCAGGGTCAAGCATCATGAGATGCTGCCCTGACATCACTTGGTGCATAGGAACCACATTGTAGCTAGACTCTGAAGGAAAGGTGATTAATGTGCTGTTACCCAGCTTGGATGCTGGTTAGGAGATCCAATGTGCAGTAAAGCTGAATGATACTACATATCCAATGTTCAGTAAAGCTGAATAATACCACATCCCTTATCAGCTTTCCTCCAAAGCTGTTACACAGATGTGAAAAGGGTGTGTGGCTTTGTGCAAAAAAGGGTGTGTCATGTAAAACAGGATGTGTGGCCAACTCAAACCATTAAGGCAGCAAGCTGCAATTCAAAATCTCCCTGAAGGCCACTTCCAAAAGTTGGCAAGTATGCTTAAAACTGTCATGGCGTCGCCTCTTTTCTGACATGTCAGCCAAAGTTTTAGACTTCTGATAGTGCTGGCTCTTCACCAATATGGTATTTTCTTAGTTTATCCACTTTAGTGTTACGTTACCAGCCACACTTAATTATCTGAATAACGGATCAGACATTTTAGAGAAATACATCAATCTTACAATAGAAATGTCTTTGTTGCCTATAGCACACAATCACAGCATAGCTTTTACTTTCACACAAAGTGCTCCTCAGAATTGAAATGTTTTTAGACTGAAAAATCTTCACTTGTATACCTAATGATGCACCCCAGTGTATGTGTATAAATATCTGTGTATGTGTGTCAGGATATATATCTACTATTCTAACATACATACCAAGAAAACACCAGAACGAGAGTATATGATCAAAAATGTACAAAATCTTTATTGAATAGACAAAAATTAAAATCATTAAAAATATGAGGTACACAAAAAATCACCAAGTGGTAATATAGGTGATCATATCATCAAGTCAACACTACTGTAAAGAAGATGTAATTTTGGGCTTGTATCAAAATATATAAATATGTCTACCAGTTATGACCAAGTGCTCCTAATCAGTGTCACTACACAGATAAACCCAAATACCGAGCCGACACATAGAGCCCCACAATACACGTGGTACATAACAAGTATAACTAAGGCAAAGCTGATACTTAACCAATCAAGTGGTGACTAGAGGATATCACCTATGGCACCAACGCGCGTTTCGCGTTTAGATCGCTTCCTCAGGGGGTGAAGACATTCTAACATAGCATACCTAGCCAGTAACACCACTAGTGACATTATTTACCAAACTGTAAAAAATTACATATCTAACATTTCTCCTTTACTCTCTTCCTAGCATTCCGTGGATTTTTAACAATTCCAATTACTTTCACATCAAAGTTTGGACCATCTCCTAAAATGGTGGGGTTCCTGTTGCTAAACGATAGAGCTGTGACTGCTGACCGAATGATATTTAGTCTGGAGAATTGTTTCCCAAATAAGGTGAGCCTCCAGTCACAAATTCTTTTAACTTAGTCCATATAGCATTCTGTTTATAGAATTTGGGAAACCCTCTGTAATGGTCTGTGGAAGTAGATCCTCTGGACCACCGCAAGCGATTGTGTAAGCCATGCCAAAGAGCGGAATCTAAGAAGGTCCGGTTTTCACCAGAGCCCGCCGCAAAGCGGGATGGACTTGCTGTGGCGGATTTCTACCAGGTCGCTACTTCTGATGTGACTTGCTCGCGGTGGCGGCCGAGGTGTTGCGTGGTACAAAATCGTGAAGCAGGCTCGTAGTCGGGGACAGGCAGAAGGTCAGGACAGGCGGCAATGGTTCGTAGTCGGGAACAGGCAGAAGGTCAGGACAGGAGGCTATGGTTCGTGGTCAAGGGACGGAGGCAGAAGGTACGGTACACAGTAGACAACAAGATACACAGGAACACTTCCTCTCAAGGCACAGGGCACTATCGATTTGGCAAAGGGTAATGGGAAGAGGCAGGACTTATATAGGATCAGCGCTCGATGTAAACCAATCATCAGCGCGCTGTCCCTTTAAGCCTGACTGCAGTACCTTGCGCCCGCACTAGGGGGCGAGCGCGCCCACAGCCGGCAACAGGAGTGCGCGCCCGGTCGGGAACAGGAGTGTGGCAGGGTAAGTGCCGTTTAGAGCTGCGGGCGTGCCCGCAGCCCAGAAACGGGGCTGCGGCGTAGCCCGCAGCTGGTGATGCTGCAGGGGTGCAGATGCGCCCGCGACCCGATACAGGGGTCGCAGGGGCATCCGTAACAGTACCACCCACCTTAGGCCTTCCCCTCTTCCTAGCCCGCAGAAACTTAGTCAGGAGGTTCCGGTCCAGGATGTTGTCCTCCGGCTCTCATGACCTTTCTTCCGGCCCAAACCCCTTCCAGTCGACCAGAAAAAATCGTCTCCTCCGAACCGTCTTCATGGCTATAACACATTGGTGGAATCAGCTATGGGAGACGGGTGACCACAGACCGTGAGAACCAATTACGGACGACTGGGTTCAGCAGGGAGACGTGGAATGAATTGGGGATGCACATAGTGGGAGGGAGCCGGAGTTTGTAGGCCACCGGGTTAATACGTCTCAGGACTTCAAAGGGGCCTAAGAACCAGGGTCCAAGCTTGTACTTAGGAATCTTCAAGCAGACGTACCTGGTAGATAGCCATACCCTATCTCCTGAAGCAAAGGATTGAGGGGGTCTTCTTTTTTTGTCTGCTTGAACCTTCACATGAGCAGAGGCCCGAAGATCGTCGTGTTTCCTCCCATATGGCAGATAGGTCACGGACCAGATTGTCCACCGCAGGGACATCAGAGGAGGCAGAGGGCAGCGGAAGGGGTGGACGGGGGTACCGACCGAAGACAATGAAGAAGGGGGACGCCCCAGCAGAATCGGATTCGAGAGAATTATAGGAAAATTCTGCCCACGGCAACAGACTGGACCAATCATCTTGTCTTGCGGACACGAAATGGCGGGGACGGGGCTGCGGCATCGCCCGCAGCAGGAGATGCTGCAGGGTGGCGGATGCGCCCGCGAACCGATACGAGGGTCGCGAGGGCATCCGTAACACCCTCAACTCTGGTCACAGAGTGTAAAAACTTTAGACACTTGTCCGTTTGTGAGTAGACCTAGTTTCAAGAGCAATATTTAACCTCTCCCTGACATTTGACATAGAGTTAAATCATTATCAGGATATACTTTACACATTTTGTAGCAGTACGCTAAAGTGATTGGGCAGGCACAGAGGTTGCGCCCGTACCACCACCACAGGAGGCCTGCTATAACTGACAGACAGGTACCTACTATAACAGCCTTACTCTGATTCCAGACACCTAATCCCTCAGATGCTGTGGTTAATAGGGATCACAGCATCTTGGAGGTTTAACAGAAGAAAGTGGTTCATGATGGTTGCTATGACCACTGGAGGCTAAATAATGGCTTCTGGTACATTTGCTATGGATGTTTATTAGGCCCTGCACAAGGCTAAGTCTAAACTGAGTAAATGACAGCTGTATAATACATTGTAAGGCAGTAATATACAGTAATATAAAAATAAAAATACACATTTTTGGTGTCACCATGTCTTCAAGGGCTTGTTCACACGGAGTTTTAACTCCGTGTTGCATCCGCTTTTTAGATCCGTCTTGGGGACCGACAGGAAGGACTCAGAGACAGATCTAAACAATTAGCAGTGACTTTATCACTGCGGTCTATGAGGAAGACGCAGCAGCATTCACATGAGATGTTCCCCTCCTGCCTGTCGGCTCCCTCTTTGAAAGAATTGCATGTCAATTCTCCAGAATTTCTTGACCATAACCTGCAATATATTTTTCAAGAAAATCACCTAAGCCCTCCTTGAATGTAATAAATCCACCATCACTGTCTCTTGTGGCAGTGAGTTTCATAGTCTCACTGCTCTTACAGTATAGAAACTCTAGGTGTAAAAAGATCATGCATTAGATCTGTGTACTGTTATTTCACATATTTGTATATAGTAATTAAATCACCCCTAAATTGTTTTTTTCCAAGCTGAACAATTCCAAGTTTAGTAGCCTGTCTTGGTATTGCAATCCATCTATTCCCTTAATCAACTAGGCCCTCCTCTGCACCTGCTATAGCTGAGCTATGTTTTTTATGGGGAAGAAAACTTTACACAAATTCCATATGTGGCCTCACCGGTGATTTGTAGAGAGGCAAAACTATGTTAGAGTCTACTGTACCAAAAATCTTTACCATATGACATCACCCTCCTGAGTCTTCCAGGAATCTTCCATTGGGCTGGATCAGTTGCATTGGCCTATTACCTTCTGATGGAAAATGCCCAGGTGATGTGATATGTTGAGTTCACCACTACATAAAAAAGGAGTCCAGGACCTGGTTAATTGTAAAGGGTCTCAAAACATTTTCTTACTGGATCAAGCCAGATGCATTATACCAGGCATCCTCAAACTGCGGCCCTCCAGCTGTTGGGAAACTACAACTCCCATCAGTCCCACTGTTACAGGTTATATAAATGCATGATGGGAGTTGTAGTTTCCCAACAGCTACTTAGAGCACTTCAACCTTTGGACATCTTGAGAGAATGGTTTCCATTATCACTGGGGGTTTCCTCTTTCTTAAATACTTTTCAGTGTTCTATATCTTTGCTTATTCACTATCACTTTATTTGCTGTGATATCTTATACAGGAATTTGGTGGGGGTTGGAGGTAGATGGATGTAAGAGGCCCACTTTTTCTTGGCTATTATGTAATAATAATCTTTATTTATATAGCACTATCATATTCCACAACACTTTACAATTTAGAGGGTCTAAGCATAGACAAAAAACAAACATTACACAATAAAAAGCTACTTACAGATCAGACACAGGGTATGGGGGCACTGCTTGCAAAAGCTTACTGCTTATTAGGGTGTATGGGTAAGATGAAGGGTGAGAAGTGATGGGTATACATAATAGTCCAGCCATGCTTCATAAAGAACATTTATATTCAGATAAGTACCTGTGAGTACCCACGTACAGGGAGTAACAGAAATGTGTGATACAGAAAGTGGGGGGTGAGCAATTAAGGACTAGCGTATTACTTCTGTTTCTATCTCTTCCTGGCTTTGTAGCTATGCTATAAGCATTGCTTATTTTGTTCTTTTCTGTTGACCTTTTTAGGTTATGTTGAATTCACTGTTCTTTTATTATTCAAAAATTATGAAAAGCAGACAGCACTTCAAAAGAAATTAAGGTTGTTTATTCAACCCAACGGCAACATTTTAGCACTAGACAGAGTCTTTCTCAAGCCCTTATTATGTTGAATTAATTGTTCTTTTATTATGTCTCCTCCCTTTCCTTTGCATTCCCTCCTCATCCTCCAACCCGGTCCCAACTCCCTTTTATCATTTATCTAAACATGGGTAGTCCAAAGGTTTGCTTCAATAAGCTTGAAAGAAGGAGTCAGAGTTTATGCTCCAAGCATAAATATAGATACTATTTTTTTTAGCCAAATATTCCAATCATACATGTCCAAGAAGCACATTTCCATAGATGAATCAATGATATATTGTAAAAAGCAAAGCGTCCCCAGATAAGTTTACTGAACTGAAAAGAAAATATCCCCAAAAAATCAGTGAAAACCCTGCCCCACATTTTTATTGATATCATTATTTACCCATTTGTATACCCCCTATTATGCCCTGATATACTTTGATATACTTTGCAAAGCTTACATACCCCCACACTAGAAACTGATATACCAGTAACACCCCTTAAAAAACTACCACTTTTTACTGTACACCTGGATGAATACCCTAAAAGGGTGTATTTTCAACTGGTACCAATACAGCAAAATAATTGTTCCAAAGGGCAAATAAATGGTGCTCCTTTCCTTCTGAGCCCTGCAGTGTGTGCACATGACAGTGTATATTCAAATATATATGGCACAGCTGTACCTGGTAGAACCCGTTTAAAAATTTAAGGGGTATGTGTCTTAAGTGTAACATGCTGAGAATAACATATTTGGCACTGAAATAGCATATCTGTAGAAAAATTGCAATTTTCACTTTGCATTATCCACTGCGCATTTATTACTAAAAAAAACACCCATGAGGTCCAAATATTCACTATAGCTCCTTATAAATGCCATCAGAAGTGTAGTGTTCAAAATGGTGGTCACCTCTCAGGGATTTATTTTATTATTTCAACTCAGAGAGTCTACAGTGGTGGAACATTATTGTGCAAATCATCAACTTAGGCCTCAAATGCATATGGCACTCTTTTACTCCTGAGCCCAGTTACATGTCCAAGCAAAATACCAAGGCTATATGTAAGGTGGTTATAAAACCTGGAAATATAGGATAATAATTAGAGAGCTGTCCTTTCACAGATGCATAAGCTGGGCACAGCATATAGGGCCCTAAAATGGCATATCTGTGGAAATATTACAATTTCCAATCTGAAACAGCCACTCCATACTTATTTTTGGTAAGCACCTGTGAGATCGAAATGCTCACGGTACCACTTCATAAATGTATCACAAAAACCAACTAATAAATAATTATTGCATTAACCAAGTATTGACAATAAATCACACAGGATATCAAAATATAAAGTATTAGGTAATTTTTATTGATTGGCTTATCCTAAAAAATACTAGACAAACCTATTAAAAAATATGATCATAAAAATAGGAGAGGTATACATATACACAGGGGAAGGTAAAATCATGATTAATCCAGATTCCCCTGATGAAGCCATGTGAAACGTGCATTGGGAATCCTATCTGACATTTTACACTTGGCCAACGGGTTGTCATGTGCTTTACTTTATGACAATATTGTAATATTGTATACTTATGATAACATATCTAACTCATCTATGCGACCTTTCCTTTATTGGAGCACCATATTTGCACTTTAGTTGTTTTGTAGTGCAGATATTGAATAACGTAGATATTGTATTTCATTACTGTGGTGCACTTTTTTTCACTAGCACTTTCTCTTAATACACGCACTCTTTTTACATAAAAAAACTTGTTTGTGTTTCGGGCACCATTCGATTTGTAGATGTATTAGCTTGATATCATGTTGTAAATTATTTATATATTATACACTTTTTATGGATTGATCATGATTTAACCTTCCCCTGTGTATACAGTTGAAAAAGACACATATGCATATTTTTCTCACTATCTGACATGAAACCAGAATAAACCTTATCTGTTTTAGGTCAATTAGGATTATTATTATTTATATTTGCCAAATGCCAGAATAATGAAAGACAGGGAATTTTTTAAGGCATTTTTATTACTTTTTGCAACGTCAAAAGTTTACATTCACTAGGATTACTACGCCTTTAAACTATTTGGGACAGCCCATATGATGATGTCATGTCTTTGGAAGTTTATTGGCAACATCTGAGCTAATTAGAGACACACCTGTGGAGGTATTTTTAATGCACACCAGAAACACACTGCTTCTGTGTGTAGAAGGGAGAAGCTTAGAAGCCAAAGAACACCATCCCAACTGTGAAACACTGGGGTGGCAGTATCATGTTGTGGGGTTGTTTTGCTGTAAGAGGGACTGGCGCACTTCACAAAATAGTTGACATCACGAGGAAAGAACATTATGTGGCAATAGGGAACTGGCAACTTCTCAAGACATCACCCAGGAAGTTAAAGCTTGGGTGTAAATGGATTTTCCAAATGGACAATGACCCGAAGCATACTGCCATACCGGTTACAAAGTGGCTTAAGGATAACCAAGTCAGTGTTTTGGAGTGGCCATCACAAAGCCCTGATCTCAATTCTATTGAAAATGTATGGGCAAAGCCGAAAAAGCAGGTGTCAACAAGGCAACCTACAAACATGGTTCAGTTACACCAGTTCTGGAGGAATGGGCCAAAATTCCTATCAACTCTTGTGAGAAGCTTGTGGAAGGATAGCCAAAACGTATAAAGTCATACAGTTTAAGGACAATGCTATCAAATACTAATGAAATGTATGTAAACTGACTTTGCAGAAAGTAATAAAAATGCCTTAAAAAATTATCTCGCATTATTCTGGCATTTGGCAAATATAAATAAACTTGGTAATCCTAATTGACCTAAAACGGGTAAAGTTTATTCTGATTTCAGATCAGATAGTGAGAAACAACATGCATATGTGTCTTTTTATTGTAATGAGCCGGGGTAGTGGATCCACTGGGCCGCCGCAAGCGGTGGTACTGGCCACACCAGGGAGTGGAGTCTAAGTGGGTCCTGGTTTTCACCAGAGCCCGCCGCAAAGCGGGGTGGACTTGCTGCGGCGGGATTCCATCAGGTTTCTACCCCTGATGTGACTTGCTTGCGGAGGCAGCCGAGAGGCAACGAGGTACAGAATCGAGAGACGGAATCGTAGTCGGAGTCAGGTCAGAAGGTTGGGGCAGGCAGCGAAGGTTCGAGGTCGGTGGACGAGAGCAGACGGGACTGGTACACAGGAACGGCAAACCGGAGTAGAATAAGACTTCCTCGCATAGGTAAAGGGCACTATGGATTCGGCGAGGAAGTTCCAGGGGAGGAGCCCACCCGGCAAACCAATTACCGGCGCGCTGTCCCTTTAAATCTGAAAGAGCCGGCGCGCGCGCGCCCAAGGGAGCGGGGCCACGCGCTCCGTCCGGCAGACAGACGCGGGGAAGCAGGAGCGAGGAGTGGTAAGTGAGGGCGCCTGAGGGAGCGAGCGAGTGCGCCCGCGGCCGACACGCAGATCGCAGCACCGCTTGCCCCGGGCACAGGCGAGGGCACAGGGAGAACTGCGGGCTGCGGCACTACTTATGACAGTACCCTCCCTTCGGCCCCCCCTTCTGTCTGGCCTGAAGAAATCACCGGAGCAACCCTCGGTCCATGTTGTCCTCCGGCTCCCAAGATCTTTCATCCGGCCCGAACCCCTTCCAATCAATAAGGAAATAGCGCTTCCCTCTGATAGTCTTCATAGCCAAGATTTCCTTAACGGAAAAAACATCAGAGGCATCAGCCACTGGAGCAGGAGGAGACACCTTATGAGAAAATCTATTCAAGACAACTGGCTTGAGAAGAGATATGTGAAAGGAGTTCGGGATCCGCATTGTGGGGGGTAGCCGGAGCTTGTAGGACACAGGGTTGATCCTTCTGAGGACCATAAATGGGCCAAGGTAACGGGAACCCAACTTATAACTGGGGATATTCAAACGAATGTATCTGGAAGACAACCAGACCTTATTCCCGGGAGCAAACAATGGAGGGGGCCTACGGTACTTATCCGCTTGCCGTTTAGTCTGGGCGGAGGCCTGTTACAGGGCTTGCCGAGTGTCGCTCCAAATGGCCTTGAAGTCACGGACCAAGGTGTCCACAGCAGGGACGTCGGAGGCCGCAGCTAGCGGGATGGGTGGGGGGGGATGAAGACCGTAAACCCCAAAAAATGGAGAAGCTCCAGCTGTCTCCGAATCCAAGGAGTTGTAGGAAAACTCCGCCCAGGGTAACAAACTGGCCCAGTCGTTCTGTCGAGCCGACACGAAATGGCGTAAGTAGTTCTCCAAAATCTGATTGACACGCTCCACTTGGCCGTTCGTCTGAGGGTGGTAAGCAGAGGAGAAATCCAAGTTTACTTTGTACTGGGAACAAAGGGATCGCCAGAATCTGGACACAAATTGCACCCCACGGTCAGACATGATATGTCGAGGGAGGCCATGTATACGAAAAATATGTAAAAAGAAGAGGTAGCCAGACGAGGCACGGAGGGCAACCCAGGTAGCGATACAAAATGCACCATCTTGGAGAACCAATCCACAATGACCCAGATGACGGTATTACCGGCTGATGGTGGGAGATCCGTAATTAAATCCATGGCAATATGGGACCATGGATGGCTAGGAATGGGCAGTAGTTGAAGCAATCCCACGGGCCTGAGGTGAGAAGACTTGTTGCGGGCACAGGAAGGGCACGACTCAACAAAGTCCTTGACATCCTTGGCTAGTTGCGGCCACCAATAGTAGCGGGCGATCAACTGCCCGGTCTTATGAATCCCTGGGTGGCCGGCCGCTCGAGAGCCATGTCCCCACTTCAGGATTCTCCTCCGAAGCGCGGGACGCACGTAAGTCTTGCCCGGGGGTACCTGTCGGAGATCCAACGGGGCTGCAGAAATCAGACGATCTGGGATAATGATGTGACCAGGAGGTGACTCCTCACCCAAGAAGTCAGAGCATCATGACAGGGCATCAGCCTTGATGTTCTTCTCTGCTGGGCGAAAGTGGATCACAAAATCGTACCGCGAGAAGAAGAGGGACCAGCGGGCCTGCCTGGGGTTAAGACACTGGGTCATCTGAAGGTACGCCAGGTTCTTATGATCCAAATAGATAGTAACCGGATGGTGAGCCCCTTCCAACAGATGACGCCATTCTTCAAGGGCCAACTTAATGGTCAGCAACTCGCTGTCTCCAATGGTGTAGTTCTTCTCGGCAGGGGAGAAGGTTTTTGAGAAAAACACACAAGTGACCGTCTTGCCCTTGGGGTCCCGCTGAGAAAGCACCGCCCCTGCTCCCACCGAAGATGCGTCGACCTTCAGAAAGAAAGGCTTCTCGATGTCCGGGCGCGACACGACAGGGGTAGAGGCAAATGCCGCCTTGAGCCGGGTGAATGCCTCTTTGGCCGCCTGTGGACATTGCTTCGGATTGCCAGTCTTCTTCGTAAGGGCCACCATAGGGGCCACCAGAGTAGAGAAATGCGGAATGAACTGGCGGTAGTAATTGGCGAACCCCAGGAAGCGCTGGATAGCCCGAAGGCCGACTGGACGAGGCCACTTCAGGACTGCAGACAATTTGGCCAGGTCCATTTGAAGTCCCTTGGCGGAGATAATGTATCCAAGGGAGCAGGCTAGTCTGATGGAACTGACACTTCTCCAACTTGGCATAGAGATGATTTTCTCTGCGCCGACTGTGGACCTGGCGCAAATGGAGACAATGGGACTTGGCATCCGGTGAAAAGACCAAAATGTCATCCAGATACACAATGACGCAGGAGATCACGACAAATCTCGTTAACGAAGCCCTGGACCATAGCAGGAGCATTACAGAGACCGAACGGCATAACTAAATATTCAAAATGCCGTTTTCCACTTGTCGCCCTCCCAAAGGTGGATGAGGTTATAGGCCCCTTGCAGATCCAACTTGGAGAAAATCTTGGCCCCACGTAGGCGATCGAAGAGTTCAGTGATCAGAGGCAGCGGGTAGCGGTTCTTCACCGTAATCTTATTAAGGCCGCGGTAGTCTATACAGGGACGTAGCGAGCCGTCCTTTTTCTCCACGAAGAAGAAGCCTGCTCCAGCCGGAGAAGAGGACTTACAGATGAAGCCCTTCTTGAGATTTTCCTGTATATAGTTCGTCATGGCCTTGGTTTCAGGTACTGACAATGAGTAGACCCTGCCCCAAGGAGAGCTCATGCCGGGCAACAGGTATATAGGGCAGTCGTAGGGACGGTGAGGAGGCAGGGTACTCAGCAGGCAAACCCGGCAGGGGTTCAGAGAATGCTGAAGGTGACGAGGTGCGCACCGGGCGGGGTGCCACTAGACAACGGAGCCGGCAGTCTTGTCCCCAACGCGTGACTTCCCCCGTTTTCCAGTCCAATATAGGAGAATGACACTGCAGCCATGGTAAACCGAACAGGATCGCTGACGAGGAGCAAGGCAGCACATAGAAGGAGAACTTCTCACAGTGGAGTGCCCCTACACGCATCGAAACTGGCTCCTTGATGGCATCGCGCAGGACCTCTCCACTCACAGAGGAAATGAGCAGAGGCTTCTCGAGGCGAACCACCGGGAGGCGAAGTTTCGACACCAGAGTTCTGGGTTAGTGGCAGAGGAGGCTTCTGGAACACCGGAGCCAAGCGTTGGAGCCGGCGAGGCTGAACGGAGTCACATTCCTGACGAAGCTTATCCTGCCTTTCGGCGAAGTGCACATCAATACGCGTGGCCAGATGGATCAACTCACTCAGAGACGCCAGGAGACCCCTTGCTGCCAGGGCTGCCAGGGCTTCCTTGATCCTGCAGGAGAGGCCCTTGCTTGTGGAGGCAGCCGAGGGGCAACGAGGTACAGAATCGAGAGACAGAATCGTAGTCGGAGTCAGGCATGAAGGTCGGGGCAAGCAGCGAATTTTCCAGGTTGATGAACGAGAGCAGACGGTACTGGTACACAGGAACAGCAAAACCGAGTAGAATAAGGCTTCCATAGGTAAAGGGCACTATGGATTCGGCGAGGAAGTTCCGGGGGAGGAGCCCTTATATAGGGTCAGTGGCCGGCAAACCAATTACCGGCACGCTGTCCCTTTAAATCGGAAAGAGCCGGCGCGCGCCCTAGGGAGCGGGGCCGCACACACTGGCCAGCAGACAGACGTGGGAAAGCAGGAGCGAGGAGTGGTAAGTGAGTGCGCCCGAGGGAGCGAGCGCGCTCACGGCCCGACACGCGGACCGCGGCACCGCTTGCCTCAGACGCAGGCGAGGGCACAGGGGGATGAGTGCGCCTGCAGCCCGAACTGCGGGCTGCGGCGCTACTCATGACATTTATATAGTGTACATAAACTTCTGGTTTCAACTATATGTATACCTGTCCTATTTTTATGATCTTATTTTTTCATATATGTTTGTCTAGCATTTTAAGATAAATTGATCAACAAAAATTACCTAACATTTTATATTTTGATATCCTCTGTGATTATATATGGATTTATTGCCACTTCGCAAATGATTTAAGTAGAGTAGTTTAAAAAATGGGGTCAGGTTTAGTGGGTTTCCACTATACTAATAACCCAGGAGCTCTACAAATGTGAAAACCATTCCAGCAAACTCTAAGGTGCTTTGTGTCCTTCTTTCTGAGTAAAAATAAAAAAAAGTTGAGATAAAACTATTATTTTTAAAGATGTAATTTTTCATGCTAAAAAGGTCTGTGAAAAACTTGTGGGGTCAGTATACTCTACACCCCTAAATCAATTTCTTGAAGGTGTACTTAGCAAACTGAGGTCTTTCAAGGGTATTTCTTGAAGTCTAGCACCTTAAAAATTTAGATATAGAAGCCCCAAATAGGTATGTATATAAGCCCCCTGTAGGTAGGTATATAGACCTTCTGTAGGTAAGCATACGTCCCTTGTAGGTAGGTATATAGGCCTTCTGTACAGGCTGCTGTTTACTGCCGTTTGATGCTACAGCAGTAATTATTGTGGTTACAGTGTTTGATACATTAAACTGTACCCCCTCTTCCTACGCATTGTCTCCGCCCTGCCCTCCGGTTTCATCCGGACTATAAGACGCACCCTCATTTTTCTAGCAAGTTTGGGGGAAAAAATATGTTAACTATTTTTTTGTGGTATAAATAAGTCTTCGGAGTGAAACAAAAAAAACTTTAAAATGGCATTATGAAACTGCATTTTTTATATAAATAAACGTAGCTTGTGTAGATTAAAACTTACCACTAACCACAGCGTGTTATGAAAAAACAATTCTAAAAAGTCACATAGATTAATAGAAACACTGAAAAGTTACACATATAAGATTTAAAAATCTGGGTGTCAGAAAGGCCAAAACTGGCTGCAAGGGATTAATGTGTTTTATTTTCTAAACAATATTTTGCAACATATGAAGCTAACACTTTACCGCCATTTGATGAATGAGGACGTCATAATGTTGGTAAGAGGCTATGAAGCAAGATTGGTCAGCAATCCTACTACGTAGGTGGCTGGTCCTGGCTGCTAACTGCAGCTGACACTCGCCATTAACAGAGGCTTCTCCATTCCCTGCTGTTTAACTCGTTAAACGCTGCGATGATTGCGGCCAGGGTGTCTAAATAAATTAGAAACAGTGTCGCGCACCACTACTCACTCCAACCGCCACCTCCAAGGTGAGCTTGCGGGGTGGCGATTGTTCAACATGCCGGTGGGAAGCCTTGAGAATGCTTCCCTAGCCGCCATGTTCATGATTCTAGCACTTCCTGCTCCAGGCAGGAAGTGCTAGAAGCGCAATCTTTGCAATATACTAATATAGGTGACCACTATATACGAGCAGGAAAATATCCTATTAATTATTGTATTTACTGTTTTTGCAATCTTTGAACACCCTTTTGCATTTTTTATACAATGCAGAAGAGGGTAATAGCGATCAAGCCCCCAAGTGGTCAAGTTACCCTAGGAGCACTTTATATTACTGTGAGAAAAAAGGTTTTAAAGTATAAAAAAATGAAATTTCAAATTACCCCCTTTCTGTCTTTTTACAAATATAAATGAATAAATAACTAAAAAGTTACATATAATTGGTATCTCCGCATCCTTAAAAGTCAGATCTATTAAAATATAACATCATGAGCTACATGTATGAAAACTGTCTAGGTCTAAAACTGACTTTGTTGCCCATAGCAACCAATCAGAGCGACCCTCTAATTTTTCCAGAACAGTATATGAAATTTGAGGGGCGCTCTGATTGGTTGCTATGGGTAACAAAGTGAGTTTTAGATAGTTTTCATACATGTGGCCCCATGTATTACATATGCTGAACACTAGAAGAAAAAATTCCAAAAGCAATAAATTGCATTTCATGTCCCCTAAAAATTGGAATAGAAGTGATTTAAAAAGTCGCATCCTTCCCAACATGGTACCAATATAAAGTACACTTCAGCCCACAAAAAAATGTACCCTCACCTAAGTCCAAAGATGAAAATACAAAAAAGTTAATAGTCACAGAAAATAATGCTGTGGAGAAAATTTAAAACAATAGAAAATGTTTTGATTTTTTTTACGGTACTAAAACATAACGAATACCCTACATATATGGTAATGCCAAAATTGTTTCAACCTGCAGAATCCAGATTTACATATCATATATACTGAGAGTGAATGCTGTAAAAACAAAACACATGCAAACATGTCACAGGCATGTTTTGTATTTTTTTTTACCTATGCCTCGCTTTAGAATTTCTTTGCAATTTTCCAGTATATTCTATGGTATAATGAATGACACCATTAGAAAGAACATCTTATTCCGCAAAATTAAAGCATTCATATGTGAATGCAAGCAATCTTCAATTGCTTCTAAAAAAATAAAAAAGTTATGGTTCTTCGAAGGCAAGAACAAAAAAAGGCTGTGGTTTTAAAGTATATGGTTGTGGAGTTTTTTTAAAAAGAATCTGTCATAGATGACAATCTGCTGTCTCCAAAAATGCTTGATGTGAAAACACTGTAATTCCTGGATTAAAGAGAACCTGTCACATAGTTTTTGCCCCCCCTGGCTGAGGGTAGAACAAGGTAGAGTCAGACGTGCTGTTTCCAGCGCTGTGTCCCTTATTCTGTAAGATGCTGTAGTTTTCGTGTATTTAATGTTCAAATTTGCAGTTTTCAGCCAGAAGAGTCATTCGAAGAGTCCTTCAGAGTGTCAGTTTTTTTCAAACCCGGCCAGTCGGAGGCTAGCCCCGCCCACCTCAACTGACAAACCTATTACTTTGAATAGGTAGAAACATATGAATAACTGTCAGTGGGCGGAGCTAGCTTTTGGTGGGCGGGGCTTACACCTACTCATGAATAAGATTTAAGGGGTAAATACTCTAAAACTGCTGCATCTTACAGAATAAGGAACATAGCGCTGGAAACAGCACGTCTGACTCTACCTTGTTCTGCCCTCAGCAAGGGGGGCATAAACTGTGTGACAGGTTCCCTTTAACACCATGATTAATATCAGTTATAAGCTTCTTTATTAACGCAAAGCAATGCTAATACATTGCACAACTAAAATGTGGAAGGCTAGGACACAGCCGGGTAGAATTAACGTGTCCATGCTGGTAGAACCAGTTTTAGATGTCAAGGCTCAAGGACACGGCAGACTTTTGTTTAATGTTATTTATTAGAGATGGGCGAATTGATTCTAACGAAGTGGACTTCGTTTAGAATTTCAGGAAAACTTCGGTTCTGAACGAAGTCGAAGTTTGGGGTACTTCGGGTGAACGAAGTGTGCTTTTGATTGATAAAATGGCTGCGAGCACATGGCGTTACATGGGGAAAAGAACTCTGGGAGGAAGAAGGGCATAGCCTGCATGACATGTGCAGAGATGAAGCCAATCAGAGACCGGCGGGATTCTGTGACGTCACCGCACTATATAAGTCCGGGCGCGACTCTGGGAGCTCATACCGCTCTCACTGTACTGATCAGGGAAGGTGCTGCCGCGGCTGATTGTTACTGAAGAACTGATTTTTATACAGCGATTTTTGTGGGGTGTCTCAGCTTGTCTCAGAGACTGCTTCTCTTAACGTTCTATTTCTGATTTTTTTGGGTATTGGATCTGAAATCCAGTGTGCGTCCACTGCAGCTGCATATACATTTAAATCCTATCTGCTCACAGCACATTGAATATCCAAGGGGGATCTAAGCCAGTTCCTGTTGTATTCATTTAAAGAAACAGCGTTTTTACAATACAAATACCACTTCATTTTTGGCTGCTCAATTCTTTGGCGCAATTTACATCCAGGGGTTAATTAAGCGTTGTTCTGCTGCTGTGGTGACTCCAAGAAACCGTCATTTTCACCGCCAAAATATATACATTTTTCCTGTAGCCTAATTCACAAGCAAAGGTTAATTACAATTTTATCTCTTGTTGTGTGGCGTAAAAAACACTGCATTGTAACATGCTACAAAGCTAGTAGTTTGTGGTGGCTCAATTCTTTGGCGCAATTTACATCCAGGGGTTAATTAAGCGTTGTTTTTCAGCTGTGGTGACTCCAAGAAACCGTCATTTTCACTGCCAAAATATATACATTTTTCCTGTAGCCAAATCACAAGAAAGGGTTTAAATTACAATTTTATCTCTTGTTTTTGGGGCCCCCAAAAAAAACACCGCATTGTAACACGCTAAAAAGTTTAGTAGTTTTTTGGTGGTCAATTCTTTGGCGAAATTTTAAACCCCCAGGGGTTTAAATTTAAGCGTTTTTTTTTAAGCGGGTGGTGACCCCAAAGAAACCGTATTTTCACCCCCCAAAATTATACTTTTTTCCCGTACCCTAATTCACAAGAAAAGGGTTAAATTTACAATTTTATTTTTGTCGTTTGGGGCGTAAAAAAACACCGCATTGTAACACGCTACAAAGCTTGTATTTTTGTGGTTTTTTCAATTCTTTGGCGCAATTTAAAACCAAGGGTTAACTAAGTTTTTTCTGCAGTTGAAACTCAGAAAAAGAAAACTTTTTTTTTCCCCCGCCCAGAAAAAATTCCCTGTACCCAATAATTCATTTTCCAAGGGTTTTTTAAAACCCAAATTACTTTCATTAAAAATACACAAGTTTTTAAACGGAAAACATACAAGTCACTTTTTTCCCTGGCCTTTTGGTGGGCGCAATTTAAACAAAGGGGTTTTCCCCAAGCTTTTTAGGGGTTCTTTTGGGAGTAAAATTAAGGGTGTATTTTTTATCATAAAACCAGATATCTTCATAAAAAGTGCCCTGCACTTTTTTGAAAAAAACCGTTTTCAGACAGTGATTTTTGGCAGGCTCTGCCCTTTGGGGAGTGGCAGTGGCACAAACTTTCCCGGAACAGGCCCAAAGGTCGCAGCACAAAAAGGGGGCCCGTCGCAGCAGGGGTCACTGGGTTGGGCCAGAACGCCGCTGCCCATTTTAGGGGGCCGTGTGTTGTTCAAAAACCCCCAAAAGGGGTTTCCTTGAGGGTTGACAAGGTCTTCCATTCCTCCCGGGGGGGACATTGCCCCCCCCCAAACCCAAGATTTCGGGGGGGAAAAGTCAAAAACAAAACCCCTTTTGTTGGCATGGGGAGCGGGTCAGGGGCCCCCTAAACCTGTCCCAACCCCCTCTTTTCCCATCGGGTTCCCTCAGCCTAAAATCTACTATGTGGTCTGGGCCAGCGCTAGTGATGACGATTACTTTGGGACATCATCATAGGTCGATAGCATATCGGCAATTATCAATAAAATCCGATAGTCGTTTAAATAGATTATCACCGATAAACCATTAAAGCCCTTTTGGGAGGGGAACAACACCTTCATTTTACCCCCAAAGGGAGGGGTAGCTGGAATTAAAAATCCAAAAACAGGAAACTGTAACGTGCTACATCTTAGGCAAGACAATTGGGTTTAAAAAACCCAAAAACCAAAAAAAAAAAATCCAAAAAACCCAATTCATTTACCCCCCTTTTTTTGAAACCCCACAGCTTGCCCCTTAATCCTGCAGGGCCCCTTTAAAACCCTGCATGACCCAAAAATTTAAAAAAAGTGCCAGAAGGGGGGGTATGATTTTGAACCTTTAATTTTACTTAAACGGGAACATTGAATACCCCTTTGCCCCTGGAACGCGAATGGACCCCAAACCTGCATGACCCCCAAGTTTAAAAAAAGTGCCAAAAAAAAGGATCTTTAACCACCATTTTATTTGGAACTGGACTTTGACTATACCTGTTCTTTTTACCACAGTAAGCCCAAAAAAAAAAAACCTGTCTGACCCACGATTAAAAGGGGCAAAAAAAAGGGAAGTTTTGAACCCCCATTTTGTTAAACCCGGGAAACATTGACAAAACCTGCCCTGGCCCGAAGTATGACCTTTAAAAACCTGTTGACCCCCAAAATTTAAAAAAGGCCGGGAAAAGGGGGTTTTTAAAACCACCATTTTAGTTAAAAAGGGACATTAACAAATATTGCCCCTTTTACCGCAGTAAGACCTTTAAAACCCCTGTTTTGCCCCCCCAAATTAAAAGGTGAGGGGAAAAAGGATCTTTCAACCCCCATTTTAGTTGAACGGGAAACATTGACTATCCGTCCTGGACCGAAAGAATCCCTTTAAAATCGGTCTGACCCACAGTTTTAAAAATTTCCCGGAAATAGGAGTCCTTTAAACCCCACCTTTTTAATTTTTCACTGGAAAAATTGACTATACCTGCCCTGGGCCACAGCATGCCCCCAAATTGCAGGGCCCCCCACATTTAAAAAGTGGGGGAAAAAGGGACCCTTTCAACCCCCCCATTTTAGTTTCACTGGACATAGACTATACCTTTCCTGGGCCACACCCTTTACCCCTAAACCTGTTTGACCCAAAAGTTTCACAAAGGGGAAACTATCCCTATTTTGTACAGTTACTCTCATTTAGTATATTTTTTGGAAACCTGACATTTGTTTTCGAATTTATTTAGGGAATTTTTAAATTTTAAAGTTTTCATTATTCCCAAATTTGTTTTTTTTTTTTTTAAGTGTGTTTAACATACTACATACACCCCTCCCTGCATTTTTTTTAAAGAAATTTTTTACACGTGTAGATGTGTTAATTCTTTCCGAAACAACCCCCCATAAGTAATCCCAAATTGCCCTAATCTTTCCCAAAACATTCCCTTTAGTTGAGAAAAATTTGCCCTCCTGGTTTCTGAAAACTGATTCACCCTTCAATTCAAGGGGTTTCATTTTTCCCCCAAAAACCTTTTTCCCATTGATTAGGGACAGATACCCCGGGAAAGACAAATGATGCGCCCCCAAGTGACTCCACCCCCAAAAAAATTTTTAAGCCTAAAATTGTGCAATTTGGGGGTCCAGCCCTGGCCCCCTTTTTGACATATTTAACCTCACAAAAATCACCTTTTTCAAAATTGTTTTTTTAAAGAAAAATTTGAAGCTCTCCTGATTCCCCCAAACCCGGTGAAAAGCCAGTTTTCCGTCGCCTTTCTTTTTAACTCGGAGGTCGCTCCCCAACTTACAGTGGGTCCGGTGAGAGACCAGGCAAGCGACTGTCATCTTTAACCCCGCAAGTTCAGCAGCCGGGGCCGATTTACAGTGGGCGGTGAGAGCCCAGGCTGGCGTCCGTCATCTATTAACATGGTAAAAATGCCCCTTTTTGGAACCAGCAACAAAACATCGTGCTAAAGAAGAGTGCGGAAAGCGGAAGTGTGGGGGTAAAAACCCCACCCTTTCCTAAAGACACAGCCCAAGACCGGGGGAAGCGCTTGCCCCTCCTATGAGTGAAACCCAATTGAGCTTAAACTTGGAAATACTGGGGGTTTAAAAACTCTCCTTTTTTCCCCCGGGTTTCCCCTTTTTCTTGGCATTCTTTTTCTATTTTACTCAACGTGCTGGGGGAAAATTGTCTCTTTTACTTTTTTCCCTCGCCCTTTTTGCTCCTTACCCCATTTTTTTGGGGAATTAACCTACTTCTGGTAAAATTTTTCCTGTCCCCCCCCCTTTGGGTAAAATTAGAGGAATTTTTTTCCACTTTTTTTGTCCCATGCAAGTTTTTTATTTGTTTAATTCTAAAAAAACCCCTTTTTTTAAAATTTTTAGGAGGGGAAATCCCCCAAAGTTTTTGTTTCCCCTTTTTAATTGTATTAAAGGGGTTTTTCTCAATACTTGGTTTGATAGCAAATGTTAAAGATCTTGGGAAAAAAAAAAAAATTTCATTTTGCAATAGTGCCCCATTAACAGTGCCCTACCTATTCCTTTTTCTGCCCAGCCCTTTCACCTTGAGCCATTTCTTGAAAATTGTGAAGAAAAAAATTTTGCCCTGTTTAGAAACAAAATTTTTTTTTTTTAATAGGACCTTTTGTATAGCGGGCATGTAAACAGCAAAATGCCCCAAAATTCAAAACATAAACCCTTTGAGGCCATTTTTAAAACAATTGTAAGAACAAAATTTTCGTTGGGGAACAAATTTTTTATAAGGGGGCCCCGTAGGGCTGCGCTTTTAAAAAGAAAGCATGAACCCAAAAAAATTAAAAAAAGGGCTTCTCAGCCACTTTTAAAAAAATTGTGAGGAAAAATGCCATTTAAAAAGCCACTTTTCTGTTCCAAAGGCCCTTGATTTTTGCTGTACCCCTCACAGAAACATGACCCCAAAAAATTTAATAAATATTTTCCCCTCACCCCACTTTTAAAAAATTTGTAGGGAGAAATTTGTGTTACGGGTATCCCTGCGACCCTCTGTCGGGTCCCCAGGACACCCGCAACGCCGCAGACCCTCCGGGCTGGGGGCCGGTGCCGGGGCCCGTGCCCGGGGCGGACACCCCGGCGTGTAAACGGGTACATTTTAACCCGTCCACCCCCGGGCCCCGGCCCTGGGCGCGCTTTCCTGCTCCCGGGCCCGGGTGCACGCGCCCCCCTCAAAGTGCGCCGGGCGCGGGGGCCAAATCCCGGGGAAAATTTTTTAAAGGGACAGGGGCCGCCGGTGTTTGGGTTTTCCCCCGGGCACGGCCCCTTTTTTAAAAGCCCGGCCTTTTTCCCCCAGCCCCTTTCCCAAAATCGTTTAGTGCCTTTGTCCTGGAGGGGAAGCGTTCCAAAGTGCCCCGTTCTTTTTTACTGTGTACCGAAAACCTTCTGCCCCCGCCCTTTGGGACCACGAACCTTTGCCCCCTGCCTTACCTTCTGCCTGCCCCCGACTACGACCCTTTGTTTAAACATTTTGTACCACCAACACCTGGCTGCCCACCGAAAGCAAAGTAGGGTCAGGGGGAGCGTCCGGGTAGCAACCGCGCACCCAAGCCCTTTCCCGCTTTGCGGGGGGTTTTCGGTAAAACCGGACCTATTTAGACTCCGTTTCCCCTGGTGTGGTTAAAACCCATCGCTTGTGGTGGCCCAGTGGTTCCACAAACCACATCCGTAAACTTTTTCGATTCGGCCATGGATCCCCCCAAAGGTCCCCTTTTACCGAGGTCTCCGACCTCACTACCATGGGTGGCTCAGCAATCTAAGAAGACCCGCGAAACCCAACGCAAAAAAGCTAAAACCAATGACACTATGATGCAGCGGGCTCCTGGCCACTCGCAGCAGCAAAGGGCGGCCGTAGCCAAAGCACCCAGCAGTCTTTTCCCGGGGGGGACATCCCCTGGCCCAAAACACCGCTTGTCCATGCCGACGAAGGTTTTGAGGGGGACTCAAAGGGGCCCTCAGGGGGTTAAACACCCAGTGGGGGCCTTTCCACTTGGAATTTTATGGCTGGTCAGTTCCCCCCCGGAAAGGTCCAAGGTGGGCCTTCGTGGTAAAGTCCCTACCCGGGAAAAAGGCCCGGGCCGGGGTTGGGGCGCCCCAAACTTTGGGACCGGGGCGACCCTTTATCCAGGGGGATCGGGGAAAATTCTTGCAGGATTTCCCCGGGAGTCTTCGAGGACCCTTTTGCCCGGGGGTCTCTGCTGAAACCGCTTTTATTAAACCTACAGCGGGGGAATCCTTTCCCTTGGGGGACTACGCCGTGCAATTTCGCCCCCTTAGCCCCTGAATTGGGGTTTGGTTTTATGGCCCGCGGTTTGTGCGCCACGTTCAAGAAGGGGGGCCCTCCCGGGCCCTTTAAGGATGCCCCCCGCCCCCCCCGGGACTCCCCCCGACGTCATTTAATTGGGGTCATTTCCCTCTGGGGAAAACCCCATAGGGAAACCCTTTTTTCGGAGAGACGGGGAGGAAACCCCCAGGAAAGCGAGCCCCGCTCAAACCCCGTCGGCTACCCCTCTTTCCCATTTTTTCAACGTCCTCCCCTGCCTCCCTTCCCCCCCCAGCCTTTTGGGGAGGCCCTGCAAGTGGACAGTACCCCCCCCTGTCTCCGCAAGGAAACTTGCCCGACGGGGTGGGGGAGAGGTTGTGTTCAAATGCGGGGAGCCCCGAAACACTTCCGTAGGGGTTGCCACTTCTTCGGCAAACGTCCCGGGAAAAAGCACGAACCTAGGATTCCTGGGGGAGGCGGGCCCTAGGTGTGAGTAATCCCCCCCACGGCTCATGCTGCCAGCCCGGGTTTTCGTCCAAAATTTCCGGGAAATTTGTTCCGAGTGTGGCCTTCCCCGGGGTTCCGGGTTTGGGGGAAGGGTTTATGATGCTTCGTTGGTGACCAAAATATCGTCTTTTCGGTGGTTCCCCCTAACCCAACCCCTTTGGGCATCTCCTCCGTCAGTGGTGAATATTTAACGAAGCCATCCACTACCGGGGGCGAACCCGTTGGGCCTTTCAAATAGGGGGCCCTGCACAGGGGAAAGGATCACGTTTTTCGTGTTTTCCCCGTTTTCCTCGGCCCCGTTCTACGGGGGTTCCTTGGCTACAGCGTACCCCCTATGCTTTGGGTTGGAAAACGGGTGGGAATTCTGGGGTTGGGCCCGGACCCAGTCTCGGGTTTTCTTTCGGCACCCCGCCGGGGGGCGGGCCCCCGTTTCCCCCACAGTTCTCTTCCCCGCCCCTACCCCGGTTTACCGCAACCTTTTTCAGGACTTCCAAGATGTTTTTTTCCCAGAGGCAAGCTGAGCACTTCCTCCCCATCGCCCAATGATTTTTCCCCCTAGACCTGCTTTTCCCGGGACCCGTCCTCCCCCGGGGGAGGGTCTAAACCCCCTCTCCGTACCCCCAAAATCAGGCAATGTCGGCCCATGTTTAAAAAAAAACTACAAAGGGTTTTATCCGCAAATCTACTTCCCCCGGCGGGTTTCCGGGTTTTTCTTTTTTGGAGAAGAAGATGGATCCGGACCCGTTTCATTGATACCGTGGTCTAAAAAGATCACCATCAAGAACCCGGGACCCCCTGGTTAATCACCCGGAAAATCTTTGACCGTCTCCGGGGGGCCAAAGGGCTTTTCCCAAAAAGGACTTTGCGGGGAGCTTTTAATCTCATCCGGAGCCGGGAAGGCGACGAGTGGAAGACGGCCTTCAATACTTGTGATGGGCAAAATTTTAGTATCTGGTAATGCCCTTTGGGTTATGGGAACGCTTTCCCGGGGTCTTTCCCGGGAATTTTTTCAACGACCTTTTCAGGGGACCCCCTATATGCCCGTGTAGTGGTCCTAATTAGAAGGGCTTTCCCGGTATTCTCAACCCCTTGGGATCCCACCGTTTACATGTGGGGCCCGGTCCTGAGACCCTGCGCGAGAAAAAAAACCCTCCCAATTTAAACTGGAAAATTTTCCTAATTTTTTACCAAACCAGCCTCCCGTTTCTTGGATACATAAACTCTTTATTAAAGGGTCTGCGGATGGACCCCCCAAACTCTCTGCCATCCACAGTGGCCCCGAATTTTGGCCCGGGGGGCTATAAACGTTTCCCGGGTTTTTGCAAAATTTTTACCCACCAATTCATTCCGCAAATTTTTTAAAAGTTGGTAGGGACCTAATTTTGGCCCCTTTCAAAGAAAAATGCCAACCCAAACTGTGGCCTCCGGTTTGCCGAAGAAGCCTTTTCCAACGAAGCAGGGATTCGCCTCCGCACCGGTGTTAAACCCGGCCCCGATACCGAGAAAAACCCCCCTTTCTGAAAGTGGACCCTCTTCCCAGGGGCGGGGCCCTGCTCACCCAAAAGGGGGGCCCAAGGGCAAGACCCCGGACCTGCGGGGGTTTTTTCCAGTACCTTTTCACCAGCAAAAGAAGAACTATACCATCGGGGGTCGGGAAACCTTTTTGCCAAATTTAAACTTGCCCTAGAAGGAAAGGGCGCCACCTCCCGGAGGGTGCTCGCTTCCCCCTGAATATCTTCAATGACCACAAAAACCCCCTTATCTCCCAAAAGCAAAGTTGAAAACCCGTAAGCGGATGGGCCCTTTTTTCTTTGCCCGTTTTAACTACATCATTTCCCCCTTCCCCACCCCGGGAGAAAAAACCCCAAGGCCGATGTTCTTCCGTGCCTCCATGTTTTGTGGGGAGGAAAAAGGGGGGCCCAAAACATATTGTACCCCCCGGGAAAGTCTGATGTCTGTGGCTCCCACAACCCCCCAAAGGGGGACCCCCGGGAAAAAACGGAAAGTGCGCCCTGCCGTTTTGGTTTTTAGGGTTTCCCGAAATGGGGTCACTGTTCCCCGCATAGGGCCTTTAACCCTTTGGGGTTGGAAAAGGGCTTTTCGTTGATTTCCCGGGGTTTTACTGGTGGGGCCCCGGCTCGTTTAAAGATTAAAAGGAGTTTTTTGGGGGCCTGCACCCCCTGTGCCCGCAATTTAAATCAAAACCCCGCCAAAAAACCGCGGGACTACTCCAACCCCTGCCGGGGCCTAATTTTTCCTTTGGAGCCTTTTTGCCATGGGGTTCCCTAAATACTTAAACCGGGCCCCCTTAAGTAATACGGCCATTTGGGGAGTCACTGACCGTTTTTCCAAATGGCTCATTTTGTTCCCTTGGGGCCTTCCCTTTTGGCCCCCGGTCGGGCCCAAAATTTTTTTTGAACCCCAAAATTTTCCTTTTGCAGGGCTCCCTTTAAAAACCCTAGTCCGGACCGGGGGGTCCCCGTTGGCTCGAGATTTTTTGGGGAGGGCCCCTGCTCGCTAATGCAAATGGAACCCGGACTTTCCCCCCGACCCCCCACAATCCAATGGGCAAGTGGAAAAAGGGGGAATCAGGTCCCCAGGTACTTAACCCCCGCCCCTTCACTTCTGCCAAACAAAATGACTGGTCCCCGTCTACTACCTTGGGCCCGGGAAATTTTTATATAATTCCCCGGAAACCCGATTCCCTGGGCTTTCCCCCCTTTTCCATTGTCTTTGGTCGGCATCCCCCCCCACCCCTTTTTAAAGCCCTCTGCCCCCTCCGATGTCCCGCTGTGGGCAGTCTTTGGGCCGTGACCTTTTCCACTGTTTTGGAGGAGAACCCCCCCAGCCCCCGCTTCAGGCCCGGCCCCCTTTGAAGGACCCAAAACGGGCAAAAAAAGAAGACCCCCCCCCCGTCCTTTTCCCGGGGGGGTAAGGTGTGGCTGTCTCCAAATATTCCGGGTTTTTAAAAACCCCAGCTACAAGCTGGGTTTCCCCCTTTTTTTTTGGTCCCCTTTGGGGAAATCCTGAGGCGCATTAATCCTGTGGCCAAAAAGCTTCCGGCCCCTTCCCCGCCAAAGGGAAACCCAAACTCCTTTCCATGGGCTCCCTACTGAAGCCCGGGCACCCCTTAAACCGCTTCTCTCGGTCCCGTGGTTCCCCCCCTCCCCGTAACCCGATTCCACCCAAAATTTTTGCCGTCAAAAAGATTTTGGCCCCTAAGGGCGGGTTCGGGGGGAAAACAATTTTTTTTGGTGGACTGGAAGGGGTTTGGGCCAGAGGGAAAGGGCCCTGGGAGCCGGGGGAAAAAAATCCTGGATAGGGGTTCCCCCTTGTCTAAGTTTTTTTGCCGGGGCCCGAAAAGGGGAGGCCTAAGGGGGGGGGGTACTTTTTAACCCGGGGGGGGGTTCCCCGCGACCCCTCGTGTCGGGGCGAGGGACACCCGAACGCCGCCCCACCTCCTTGCGGGGCCCGGGGGGCCGGGCCCCCGGGTGCTTGGGGCCCCGGACACCCCGGCGTTGCACGGGGTAAAAACTTACCCTTCCCCGCTCCTTTGGGCCCCGTTTTTGGGGCCGCCGCGCTCCACTGCCGGCCCGGGTGGCAAAAAGCCTGGGGGCCTTTTAGGCGGGAGCCGCGCGGCAAACCCGCCCCGGGGGGAAAATTTTAAAAAACAGTGCGCCGGTGATTGGGTTTTCACCCGGGGACGGTCCCTTTTTTTTGCCCTGCCCCCTTCCCCAGCACCTTTGGGCCCAATCGGGTAGTGCCTTGGGCCCGGAGAGGAAAATGTTCCTAAGGGCTTGTTCCCGTTTAAATGTTTACCTACCTTCTGCTCCGTCCCTTTTTCCCCGAACCTTTTCGCCTGTCCCGACCCCTTTTGCCTGTCCCCGACCACAGCCTGCTTCACGATTTTTTTCCAAAAAAAACCTTGGCTTTCCAACCCCCAAAACAAGTCACGTTTAAGGGGGGGAGCCGGGCCTTTTGGTAGCAATCCGCCCAGCAAGTCCCTCCCCCTTTGCGGCGGGCCCCTGGTTAAAACCGGACCTACTTAGGGCTCCGTTCCCCCGGTGTGGCTTTTCTCAAAGCTTGTGGGGGTCCATGGATCCCCCTACCACATCCGTAACAAAATGGGCCCCTTAAAAACCACATTTTTGTTCCAAAAGGCCATAATTTTTAGCTGTATCTCCCCCGCAACATGACCTCAAAACCATTGACAATGCGAAAACTTCTAAAGATAAAGGAGTAAATGGGAAAACGGGGTTGTCATTGGGGAAAAATTGTGTCTTTTAAAAGGGCTCCCCCAGCAAAACCCGAAAAATGAACTGTTGGGGAAAAAAGGGAAAAAAAATTTTCAGTAAAAAAATTATCATTTTAAAAAATAGTTTTTTAAGAGGACCATTTCGTTTGAAAAAGGGGAAAGTGAAGTTTTGACCGGCAACTAATCGGGGACCTCCGGGGAATTGGGGCCCCCAAAATTTATCAGAAGACCAAAGCCTTTATTCATCTTGATGAAAGTCAAACGATCCCCATTATTGTGGAAAGGCCCGATCGTTTTTTCTGTAATGACTCCCCCCAAGGGTGTCCCGAAGGTCCTGTGGGCCGGAAAACCCCCTCTATGGGGTGGCGAGCGAGCCCCGGGGGCCCCTTCGTCCATTTTGGATACCCAAAAGTCTATTGGGTCCCCCAAAAAACATACCCAAAAAAAATTTGGTGTTGTACGAGAAATTTTGGCACCATGATCTTAAGGCCCGGTCTTTTGTTTGGTTGGATGGTTTCCCTGCATT
The DNA here is from genome assembly GCA_025379985.1 of Phyllomedusa bahiana. Taxonomy (NCBI): domain Eukaryota; kingdom Metazoa; phylum Chordata; class Amphibia; order Anura; family Hylidae; genus Phyllomedusa; species Phyllomedusa bahiana. Next base: position 43,799 of record JAODAL010022570.1, read on the forward strand.
GCATGGCGTTTGAGGTGGTAGATAAAAAATTTGCCCGAGGTCAACCCCTTAGGGGTTCTGCCCACCTTGCCTGCTGCTTTTCCTTAAAAGGCACTTGGCACTCTACGCTGTCACCCTCGCCGGGTGTTGTTCCCAAAACCCTGAATTTGAGGAAGGAAGCAAGCAAAAGATGTCTCCCGGGTTAAACAATCACAAGGTCTCATTTCCTATTTTTCTCTCTATTTGGGGGGGTGGAAGGAAAATGCTAAATTTTTTTTTTTAACGGGGGTCCAGGAGGGGGGGGCCCCCCCAGTAACTGTTTGTTCATTTTGATGGCCTTAATGGGGAGGATCAAGTTGGAGGAAAGGGCATCCCAAACACTCATTTAGATATGGAGCCTTGATTTCCCAAGGCTCTGGGTCGAGGGGCACTAGCAAACTGATCTTCCTCATCTTCCTCCTCCGCCTCAAATTCGCGCCAACCTCTTTCCAAGGCAGGGACGTCGGTAACGTCGGTGTCTAGGAATACCTCCTCCTCCTCCTCCTCCTCCGCTTCCTCCGGCACAGCTTCAACACAGCCCTGACTTGCCTGAGATGATGCACCCTGAGAGCTGATGCGTCACCTTGCACTAGCCCTGGACCCCGAACCACTGCCTAATGAAGACTGATGAAATTGTGAAACTGTCGGGCCTTGTGGATTCGACGTAGAGAAAGGCTCCATGTCCGCATCTGTGTCCGTCTCCTCCTCCGTCGCTTGGCAGGGACCCTGTTGTTTCAGGAGTTCCAACGATACGTTCCAGAACTAAGATCACCACAATGCTCATGCGACAAGGGCATTGGTCCGCACTGACCATTTTTTGTGGCTTCTCTTCAAAACTGCGGCAAGGATGGTGCATAGCTCTTTCACCTGCCCTCCACTCTCGGTGGCTCAACACCCCCGATCCGCACCGCTGCTTGTCATCCATGTGTCCCTTCGTACTGCGTTAAATGGCATTGCGCTGCTGCCACAATCGCATGGAGCATGTGGAGGGTGGAATTTCCCAGCGTGTGCCCCACGTCCAACGAATAGAGAACGGTTACGGGTAGGCCAAGCTGACGCTGCAAGACGCAGCCAGGCGGATGAATCGAAGGTGCGAACGGCGTGCAGAGCGAACTTAGTACTTCGAAGCCTTCCTCAGCGGGCAGTCCCAACCCGGGTAGCTCTTTAGAAGTTTCTGGACGACAAGGTTCATGACATGTGCCAGGCGCAAGGGATTTTCTCCAGCCTACCGATCTTACCGGCCGCCCGCAGATTACGCCCGTTATCGCACACCACCTTGCCTTGCACAATGTTCTTGTCACCCACCAGCGCTCTGGCCCTCCCTCATTGCGGAAGCCGTCCACACTCTGACCTTGTGTGGACGGTCTCCAAGACAGTTTAATTCAAAACGGCCTGGTTACCTGGCACTGATCCACCAGAGGACCTTCGGGAAAAACCCTGCACCATCCCTTCGGTTATGAAGACCGTGCGCCGAGCCCTGAGAGCCACCGTCCACAACCCCAGATGACAGCCACCCATCTCACCCAGTAGCTGTCACAGAGATAAGCGGCCTTGCCGTGCTTACTAGTCCATAGTGTCGGTGGTCAGATGGACTTTTCCGGAAGACAGATGCAGACAACGCGGCTTGAAATTTTAGATGACACGTGGCTGGCCAGGGCAGAGACGCCCGGCTTTTCTGGCAAAAAATGCCTGGCTCGGCATCTGGTATTTAGGGCAAGGCAAGGGCATGATGTGGCGGAACCCATCTGTGTCCACCAGAACGGAAAGGGCAACATTTATCCAAGGCCAAAAGCCTGCGCAATGTTCACATTCATGGCCTTAGGGGACTTGTATGCTTTGGAATGGTTTGGTTACAAAGTATTTCTTCTGCACCCAAACCGGAAGACAGAAGGCTGTGCTGCTAGACTGGGGCAGCTTGACGGCATGCAGGTCGACAAACTGCAGAAGGAGAAGGGGTAGGATGGGTCTCTGGCTGGTGCTTGGTGGTCTCGGGCGATGTGGAGGCTGAAGCGGAGGCTTGATCCCTGATCATGACTCTGAGAGAACATGGGCAGCTGAGGAACGCTTGGTGGGCGAGGAGGAGAGCCGGAGACAGAGGTGTAGGACAGTGGTTGGAGAGTCTCCGGCGTCGGTCCTGGCCTTTTTTTGGCCAATGTTGCCCTCCATTTCACTCATGCATTCGTTGCATGTGACTAGACATGTTGGTTGGTGGTTTAAACACCTAAGTTCTTTGCCTCTACTTATGCGTTTACGGGCAAAGGCGGCTATGACATCGCGGGTGAATCAGAGGCTTGCTCAAAGAAGGCCCAGGCTTGAGAGGTCCTGGACCTTTTTGAACGGCGATAAGCAGAGGAGCAGGGTTTTTCCGCTCGACCGTGGCTGGCGGATTCCATATCAGCGGACTTCTGCGAACCTGCCCTCTCCCTTTTTGAAGGCGGGACCTGAACTGACACTACTATCCCCAATCGTCTTCCTCCTCGTCCCAGTGATGAATCGCCTCGTAAGCAAATTCTGCTGAAGATGACCACGTTGGATCCGCAATGTCGCATCATCATCATCAACACAGGTGACTCGTCGTCCGACGATCTGGCATCCAGGATCTGCCTTGCCGGGCTACAAAGCAAGAGGGACGCAAGGCTTGCCGACCCGCTCCGGGATTTTTTGGGCCGATTTTGACCCGGCTTCCTCCCTCCTCATGATGGCACAGTAACTGGGCGTCAGAGCAGAGGAGATAAAATTCATCCTCTTTGGCCTCTTGATCTTTTTACATGCCTTCTGACCACCAACCGCATTTTGTCCATCAAAGAGGTCTTCAAAAATGGATCATATCCACAGTGGTGGGGATACAACAAGTTTGACATTGGGCTGCTTTCATGTTGGACGGATGCTGATGATATGCTGATGGACGACATTTGTGGCCGTGACTGGGAGGACGAGCAGGTAAGACTGCTGGGTGCAGTTTGCATTACACTGAATGACAGATTGGCACGCTGTTCGTTACTGAGATTTCACAGGGCCCTGACCCAGCGATGTCAGGCCTGACGGTCCTGCAACTGACGATTCCGCTGGCAATGCGTGTTGTCGCCAGCACTGGAAGAGCACCATATCTCCGTACCCTCTAGCCTCCCATGTCCTACCCACGCTCTTTTGCAACTCGCTTTAACCAACCTGAATTCGCTCATGTTCAGCAAATATAAAAATTTTGAGAGGTATGGAAGAGTTTGGAAAGTCCTCTTATTTAAAAGAACGAGCAAACACAGCTATTCTCAAATCCCTCAAATCAAAACAAAATTGTTGATTTCAAATTAAACTGCATAGGTGGCATCTACACCACACAGCTGGCCTGCGCAAAGTGAAAAAAAAACAGGTATCTGAAATGTATACTGATAATTAAAAGGTTATTTTTGCACCTATCAACACTGTGGTGACTACAAAAAGTTTGCTGGATTCAAATTTAACTGAAAAGTAGATCTATCAACAAAGCTTGACTGACCAAAAGTTTGAAAAAAAACACCTGTTCCTGAAATGTAATACGGATATTAAAAGGTATTTTTGGCACCTATCAGTACAACCTGTTGTGACTCAACAAAGTTGCCTGTTTCAAATTTAACTGCAATGTGGCTCTATCCAACACAAGCTGCCTGGCGCCAAAGTGCAAAAAACACGTATCTGAAATGGTAAATACTGTATATAAAAAGGTATTTTTGGAACCTATCAACCTGTGGTGACTACAAATTGCTGGATTCAAAAATTAACTGCAAAGTAGATTCTATCAACAAAAGTTGACTGACCAAATGTGAAAAAACACCTGTCTGGAATTGTATACGATATTAAAAGGTATTTTTTAGGCATCCCCCCCTATTAGTTGGCACCTGTGGTGACTACAAATTGCTGTATTCAAATTTAACTGCAAAGTAATTCTATCCAACAAAGCTTGACTGACCAAAAGTGAAATAATAGGAACACCTTACCAGAATGTATACGGGATAATAAAAGGTATTTTTTGGCACACTCTCATTTCACCTGTGGTGACTAACTAAATGCTGTAATTCAAATTTAACTGCAAAGTAGATCTATCCAACAAAGCCTTTGACTGAGCCAAAAGTGAAATAAACACCTGTCTGAAATGTTATACGGATATTAAAAGGTATTTTTTGGCACCTAATCAGGAAACCTGTGTGACTACTAAAGTTGCTGGATTCAAATTTTACTGCAAGGTGTCTCTATCACACAGACTGCCTGCGCCAAAGTGAAAAAAACACGTATCTGAAATGTATAACTGATATGAAAAGGTCTTTTTTGGCACCTATCAAACCTGTGGTGACTACAAAGTTTGCTGGATTTAAAATTTTAACTGCAAAGTAGATCTATCAACAAGCTTGACACTTGAGACCAAAAGTGAAAAAAACACCGTCCGGAAATGGTATACGGATATTAAAAGGTATTTTGGCATCCTATCAGTACACCTGTGGTGACTACAAAGTTGCCTGGCACTACTAAATTTAAACTGCAAGGCTCTATCAACACAGCTGCCTTGCGCCAAGTGAAAAAACACGTATCTATATTGAAATGTATACTGATAATAAAAGTATTTTTTGGAACCTATTCAACACTGTGGTGACTATAAAGTTGCATGGATTCAAATTTAACTCGCAAAGTTGATCTATCAACAATGCTTGACTGACCAAGAAGTGAAAAAAACAACCTGTCTGAAATGTATACGGATAATTAAAAGGTATTTTTGGGCACTATCAGCTAACACCTTTGGTGACTACAAAGTTTCTATTCAAATTTTAACTGCAAGGTTGGCTCTATCAACACAAGCTGCCTGCGCCAAAGTGAAAAAAACATTATCTGAAAATGTATACCTAATAAAAGTATTTTTTGGCACCTATCAACCTGTGGTGACTACAAAATGCTGTATTCAAATTTAAGTGAAAGGGTTGGCTAATATCAACAAGGCTGGACTGGGCAAAATTGAAAAAGAACACCTATCTGAAATGTATACTGAGAATAAAAGTGGAGTTTTGCCCCTTACAAATAGACCTGCAGTTACTAGAAAAGATCTGTATCCTAATATAAGGCAATGCAATGTCTAAAAAAAAGTTTTGGCTGTACAATATCCAGTATCCTTTATAGAGCTTGTCTGTGTTCACCCTCGGGCCCCCCCCCCCCCCCGCTCTCCTCCGTGACTTTACAGCGGTAGATGCTCCTTTAAAATTCTCTGCTTAACTACCTAAAATCTTCAAATCTCTGATCTAACTAACTTCTAAGTATCACAGCAAAAGAAAAAGCTACTCTTGTGAAAAAATAAAATAATTTCGCTGAGCTTTTTTGCTGACTGTTTGGAAAGAGGCAGAGCGCACGTCCTACTGCTATGAACGCTGACAGACACTGATCATGAACAGGAAGGGCTGTTCTATGTAAAATGAGGTCATGGGTTTTTTTCCAGCCAAATCGCAACCATACACATCCCAGTCAGACGTCGCACACACATCTCACCCTGCTCTATTCTGTAAGCTGATTTGCTGTCCGCCAAAATGGGCAGGAAGCGCCGAAAATGGCACGATATTAATAGATTATGCACATATTTTAACCTAAATTTTCGCGTGATCTAAAAAATCCGATCAACGTAAATACCGTGCCGATTTCAACTTTGTCGATAATACTAATGGCCTCCAAAGATTTTGGAGAAGTCAAAGAGAGTTCTATGTATTAGCCACGGTTGTCACCAGACGAACCTTTGATGGTGGTGTGGGTAGATGTGTCTGGTCATTACAGAACTTCCCTACATTTTATGAATGGTGCAGTTACAGCCTCTACTACTTGAATAACATTAATCCAGTCATTGTGCCTCTGCATGAACAACACGGGGCTAATTTCCTTTTCATGGACGACAATGCTCCAGCTCATTGAGGTTACATCATTAGGGAATGGCTGTTGGAGTCTGGGGTGCCTCAAACAGAGTGGCCTGCACTCTCTCTAGACCTGAACCCCCTAGAAAACCTGTGGGATCAGTTGTGTTGCCTTTTAGAAGCCTGTAACTCTGTCTCCCTGAAGCTCAATGAACTGAGGGGTGCCCTTCAAATAGAGTGGAATGCCATGTATTAACACTGACATTTTTTGATGGTGTACACCCTCCACTGTTGTAGGCTTTTGCTTAATTAAATTGTTTGGGACAAGAAAATAAACTTTGCATGCTATAAATTAAATGGCCTACTTTCAGGACAAAATATCACTGTAACGTGAAATTTTTATGTTTTCCTTAAATTTCACAAGAAAGCCATATGTCTCAAATTTTTGTGAGTAGTGTACCCGCTGCTTAGGGCGCGTGCGCGACGGCTGGTCTGGATTTAAAGGGCCAGCGCGCCGGTAATTTGTCAATTGCCGGCCGCTGGTCCTATATATATATGTATACGCCCCCTGCACTCTCTGCCAGATTGTTGGTGTGCGTTTAGTGTGTTTTGAGAGTGTTGGAGTTCCATATTGATTACCCGTGTACCAGTCCATTCCACTACGTTTCCTGACCTTGCCTGTTTGCCGCCTGCCCTAACCTTCTGCCCATCTCTGACCACGAACCTCTGCCGCCTGCCCTGACCTTCTGCCTGTCCCCGACTACGTCTACGGATTACGATTCTGTACCATGCATTACCCCGGCCGCCATCGCAAGCAAGTCACGTCAGGGGTAGCGACCTGGTAGCCTCACGCCGCAGCAAGTCCATCCCGCTTTGCGGCAGACTCTGGTGAATACCGGGGGCTACTTAGACTCCGCTCCCTGGCGTGGCTTAACTATCATCGCTTGCGGTGGTCCAGTGAATCCACCAACCCGTTACAGTACAATCTGGCCATGGATTCCGCCAGGTTACCTTTGCCCGATCTCCTGGACGTCACGACGGTCGTCGCCTAGCAGAGTCAGCGTATTGACCAGCTCACGGCCATGATGCAGAACCTTGCGGCCCGTCTACCTCCACCTGCGGCTGCTGCCGCAATGCCAGCACCAGTTGCTCCTGTAGCCATTTCTCTACCTGCTCCTGCATCGGGACCATCTCTGCATCTGCCGCTCCCCTCACGCTATGATGGAGACCCTAAGAAGTGCCGTGGCTTCATTAGTCAATGCTTCATCCACATTGAGATGTTCGGGCATCAATTCCCTACCGAGCGGGCTAAGGTGGCCTTTATAATTAGCCTCTTATCGGGGGAAGCCTTGGCCTGGGCCACTCCACTATGGGACCGAGGAGATCCATTGATGGCAAATCTGCAAACCTTCCTCCAGGGGTTCCACACCATCTTCGAGGAACCTGGCCGCACCTCCTCCGCTGCCGCAGCTCTGCACCGTCTCCGGCAGGGCGACTCTACTGTGGGTCAGTACTCCGTGCAGTTCCGCACCCTAGCCACAGAGCTGGACTGGAATAATGAGGCTTTGGTGGCGACTTTCTGGCAAGGCCTTTCTGGGCGTATTAAAGACGAGCTCGCTGGTCGGGATGAACTGATGCGGTTAGCCACCCGAATAGATATTCGGTTTGCCGAGAGACAACAAGAGCTCCGCCTCCAACAGGAGGTCACCCGACCACGCCGGTTACCTCGTCTGGCTCCCGTTTTCCAACGACCTCCACTTCCTCCACCAATGGTTCCTGAGGACGAACCCATGCAGGTTGAGAGAGCCCACCTGTCCCAGGAAGAACGTTCGCAGCGTCGTCAGAGGCAGCTGTGCTTCTACTGTGGCGGTTCTGGCCACTTCATTGGGGACTGTCCGGTGCGCCCGGGAAACTCTCGCACCTAGGGCTTGCAGGAGAGGCATCCCTATAATAATATAATAATAATAATAATCTTTATATAGCGCCAACATATTCCGCAGCACTTTACAAATTCAAGGGTAAACGTACAGACATTACACATTAAAAGTACTTACAAATGAGACACAAGGTGTGAGAGCCCTGCTCGTGAGAGCTTACAATCTATTAGGGTGTATGGGTGAAACATACGATAAGAAGTGCCAAGTTTTCAATGGTCCAGCCTTGTTTCATAAATAGGGGGTGGTTTACATGAAAAATGGATGAACCTGCCACACTGACAGTACATCTGTATACAGATAAGTGCCTGTGAGCGCCCTAGTGTAGGGAGTGACAGATGTGTGTGATAGCAGTTAGGGATCTTCATAGGCCAGACTGAGAAAATGTATTCTTAGGGCCCTCTTAAAACTATGAGGGTTGTGATTGTGCCTGATCGGCCGCGGTAGCGTATTCCAGAGAACTGGTGCCGCACGTGTGAAATCTTGGAGACGGGCATGGGAGGTTCGGATGATTGATGAGTGTAACCTGATATCAGCAGCAGAGCGGAGAGAGCGGGTCGGGTGGTAGACAGAGACGAGGGAGGTGATGTAGGGGGGTGCAGCGTTGTGGAGAGCTTTATGAGTGAGAGTGCTGAGTTTATACTGTATCCTGTACTGAATGGGCAACCAGTGCAGTGACTGACACAGGGTAGAGGCATTAGTATAGCGGCTGGAGAGAAAGATGAGCCTGGCTGCTGCATTCAGGACAGATTGAAGAGGGGAGAGTTTGCAGAGAGGGAGACCGATAAGCAAGGAGTTACAGTAGTCAAGACGAGAAAGAATAAGAGCAGTAATGAGAGTTTGAGTTGTTTCCACGGTGAGAAACGGACGGATTCTGGAGATGTTCTTGAGGTGCAGGTGACAGGAGCGGGCAAGGGATTGGATATATGGGGTGAAGGACAGATCAGAATCTAATATAACCCCCAGACAGCGGGCCTGCTGCCTAGGAGAAATGGTGGTACCACATACAGAAACAGAAATAGCAGGGTGGGTTGGTTGGTAGATGGCGGAAAGACAAGAAGTTCAGTTTTAGTGAGGTTTAGTTTCAGATGGAGAGAGGACATGATGTCAGAGACAGCGGCCAGACAGTCACTGGTGTTTTGTAGCAGGGCTGGAGTGATGTCACGGGAGGAGGTGTATAATTGGGTGTCATCAGCATAGAGATGGTACTGGAAGCCAAATCTACTGATGGTTTGTCCAATAGGGGCTGTGTACAGAGCGGCCTCTCCCCATCTGACCATTCCCGTACTATGTGGAGTTTCGCCGGACAGCACCTTTCAAGCCACCGCCTTCATTGATTCGGGGTCCACTGGAAATTTTGTAAGCCACGCGCTGGTGTCCAAATTTCGTCTCCCGGTGATCCTTCTGCAGAAACCCATGTCCGTCTCCTCCGTCAGTGGCGAATGCCTAAAGGACACTATTCGGTTCTGCGAGGCAGACTTCTCGTTCTGCCTCGCTCCTCTTCTGAAATTCTCCTGGGCCTTCCTTGGTTGCAAGACCATGCCCTGACTTTAGACTGGAACACGGGTGAGATTATCCATTGGGGTCCCACGTGCCACTCGCGATACCTTCCTGTACTCCGTCCAGCTCTACCGCCTGCCTCTGTAAACTCTATGAAGCCTCTGCCGGGTCTGCCCACTCCTTACCAGGATCTAGCCGACGTCTTTTCCGAAAGACAGGCCGAAACTCTTCCCCCGCACCAGCCGTTAGACTGTCCTATTGACCTGCAACCCGGTAGTACTCCTCCCCGAGGCAGAGTCTATCCTCTTTCTATCCTGGAGACTAAGGCGATATCGGAATATATCCAGGAGAATCTCCGTAAAGGCTTTAAACGCAAGTCTTCCTCACCTGCGTTTAAAGCCGGCACTGTATCGATTATCGAGGACTCAATAAAATCACTATAAAAAATCGATACCCCATGCCTCTGATCTCGAAGCTGTTTGATCGCCTGCGTGGTGCAAAAATTTTTTAAAAGTTCGATATATGCGGAGCATACAACTTGATCTGTATTCGTGAAGGCGACGAATGGAAAATGGCCTTTAATACCCGAGATGGCCACTTTGAATATCTCGTCATGCCATTTGGCCTCTGCAACGCTCCAGCGGTGTTCCAGAATTTCGTCAACGAGATCTTCTGCGATCTTCTCTACGTCTGTGTTATTGTCTACCTGGATGACATTTTAATCTTCTCTCCTGTTCTAGAGACTAACTGCCACCACGTCCGCCAGGTGCTCAGACGTCTCTGTAGCCACCAGTTATATGCCAAACTGGAGAAATACTTGTTTGAACGCACCTCGTTGCCCTTCCTAGGGTACATCGTCTCGGATCAGGGTCTCCAGATGGATCCTTCTAAGCTTTCAGCGGTCTTACAGTGGCCTCGACCAGTGGGCCTTCGGTCCATCCAACGCCTTTTGGGGTTTGCAAACTATTACAGACAGTTTGTCCTGCATTTCTCCGCGCTCGTGGCCCCGCTGGTGGCCCTTATGAAGAAGAATGCCAACCCTAAATCCTGCCCTCCAGAAGCCCAAGAAGCCTTTGATCACCTTAAATCAGCATTCGCTTCAGCTCCTGTTCTGTCTCGCCCTGATCTGCAGCGTCCGTTTGTCCTAGAAGTGGACGCCTCCTCAGTAGGTGCAGGTGCTGTCCTCTTTCAGAAGTCCTCCTCTGGGAGACTGTATACTTGCGGCTTCTTTTCCAAAACCTTCACCCCAGCCGAAAAAAATTACACGATCGTCGATCGCGAACTACTGGCCATTAAGTTAACCCTAGAAGAATGGCGGCACTTGCTGGAGGGGGCTCGCCACCCCATCGATATCTTCACCGATCATAAAAATCTTCTCTATCTTCAGTCTGCCCAATGACTGAATCTTCGACAAGCCAGGTGGTCGCTCTTCTTCACCCGCTTTGATTTTCTCCTTCACTTTTGGCCAGCCGGGAAGAACATCAGGGTGGATGCCCTCTCTAGATCCTCGGACACAGTGGGCCTGGAGCCGCCTCTGCAGCACATAGTTCCTCCAGAACGACTCCTCACGGCGGCCCCCATGGACCTTCAACATCTACCTCCAGGGAAGACCTACGTACGCCCTGCCATGTTGCCTCGAATCCTGAATTAGGGAAATTCCTCACTAACAGATGGTCATCCTGGAGTCCATAAGTCCCTGCAATTAATCTCTCGTTATTATTGGTGACCCACCCTCGCTCAAGATGTTAGAGACTTTGTCCTGGCCTGTACCTCTTGTGCCCGTAATAAAGTCCCTCGTCTCAGACCCGCGGGTCTTTTTCAGCCTCTCCCGGTGCCAGAAAGACCTTGGTCCCATGTAGCCATGGACTTTGTTACAGACCTCGCAGCCTCCTCTGGAAACACGGTCATTTGGGTGGTGACTGATAAATTCTCGAAGATGGCTCACTTTGTTCCTCTGCCCGGGTTACTCTCTGCCCCCCAGCTGTCCTAGCACTTTTTTTTACCACATGTTTTGGTTACACAGTCTCCCATTGCAGATCGTCTCCGATAGGGGGGTCCAGTTTGTTTCGAGATTCTGGCGGGCTCTATGTGGTCAGTTGCAGCTTCAGCTAGACTTCGTCTGCATACCACCCTCAAACTAACGGGCAGGTAGAGAGGGTTAACCAAGTTTTAGGTACATACCTACGACATTTTGTATCTGCCCGTCAGGATAACTGGTCTGACCTCCTCCCCTGGGCGGAATTCTCGTATAATTCCCTAGACTCGGAATCCGCTGGAGCCTCTCCTTTTTTTATTGTGTTTGGGCTACATCCCCGCCCACCTCTCCTTCTGGTTACCTCGTGTCACGTTCCTGCCGTGGATGCCCAAGTGCATGATATCAAGGCACTCTGGCAAGTCACACGACAAGCCCTTCTACGGGCCTCCGCTCGCACCAAGGTCCAGGCTGACAGGTACCGTAGACCTCCGCCCCTATTTAAGCCGGGTGATAGAGTTTGGTTGTCTGCCAAATATATTCGTTTCAAGGTGCCCAGTTACAAGTAAAAAAACATTGAGACTCCCGGTTCACATATTTTGATCAAAAGATGTTTAAGCTGCCCACGACTTTCAACGTGATCTCAAAATCGGGCAGTCCTATCCTATCTTTACCTCTCAATCGAGCCAATCAGGCCTCTCGCTGGGTCAACCGACCTCCATTATTCAGAGAGAAAAAGTAAAAAACACCCAACCTGCAAAGCTGCCCTTCTTATGACAGCCTGTGAGAGTGGGCGGGGACAGAAACCCAAAATGGAAGCACCCCTTCCTTTCCATATAGGTTAAAATCAATGTACACCAAGTATAACGTATGTTTCTGCACACAAAAACATTTCTGAAAAAACGTATGCAAACCTGGGTGCCACTGGCAGGGCTGCGGCACACATGTAATTATACATGTACACACACAGACCGCCGCCAGCGGCACATTTCTGCAAAAAGGGCAATACACTACGTGGAAATCCCTAAAGAAGCATTATGCTATCTATCATACATGAAAAAACCTTTGAGACTCTCGGTTCACATATTTTGATCAAAAGATGTTTAAGCTGCCCACGACTTCAACGTGATCTCAAAATCGGGCAGTCCTATCCTATCTTTACCTCTCAATCGAGCCAATCAGGCCTCTCGCTGGGTCAACCGACCTCCATTATTCAGAGAGAAAAAGTAAAAAACTCCCAACCTGAAAAGCTGCCATTCATATGACAGCCTGTGAGAGTGGGCGGGGACAGAAACCCAAAATGGACGCACAACTTCCTTTCCATCTACTTAAAAATCAATGTACACCAAGTATAACGTATGTTTCTGCACACAAAAACATTTCTGAAAAAACGTATGCAAACCTGGGTGCCACTGGCAGGGCTGCGGCACACATGTAATTATACATGTACACACACAGACCGCCGCCAGCGCGACATTTCTGCAAAAAGGGCAATACACTACGTGGAAATCCCTAAAGAAGCATTTATGCTATCTATCATACATGAAAAAACTTTGAGACTCTCGGTTCACATATTTTGATCAAAAGATGTTTAAGCTGCCCACGACTTTCAACGTGATCTCAAGATCGGGCAGTCCTATGCTATCTTTACCTCTCAATCGAGCCAATCAGGCCTCTCGCTGGGTCAACCGACCTCCATTATTCAGAGAGAAAAAGTAAAAAACACCCAACCTGCAAAGCTGCCCTTCTTATGACAGCCTGTGAGAGTGGGCGGGGACAGAAACCCAAAATGGAAGCACCCCTTCCTTTCCATATAGGTTAAAATCAATGTACACCAAGTATAACGTATGTTTCTGCACACAAAAACATTTCTGAAAAAACGTATGCAAACCTGGGTGCCACTGGCAGGGCTGCGGCACACAATGTTAATTTAAATACATGTAACACAACACAGACCGCCGCCAGCGGCACATTTCTGCAAAAAGGGCAATACACTACGTGGAAATCCCTAAAGAATCATTTATGCTATCTATCATACATGAAAAAACTTGAGACTCTCGGTATCACATATTTTGATCAAAAGATGTTTATAGCTGCCCACGACTTTCAACGTGATCTCAGATCGGGCAGTCCTATCCTATCTTTACCTCTCAATCGAGCCAATCAGGCCTCTCGCTGGTCAACCGACCATCCATTATTCAGAGAGAAAAAGTAAAAAACACCCAACCTGCAAAGCTGCCCTTCTTATGACAGCCTGTGAGATTGTGCTGGGACAGAAACCCAAAAGGGAAGCACCCCTTCCTTTCCATATAGGTTAAAATCAATGTACACCAAGTATAACGTATGTTTCTGCACACAAAAACATTTCTGAAAAAACGTATGCAAACCTGGGTGCCACTGGCAGGGCTGCGGCACACATGTAATTATACATGTACACACACAGACCGCCGCCAGCGGCACATTTCTGCAAAAAGGGCAATACACTACGTGGAAATCCCTAAAGAAGCATTTATGCTATCTATCATACATGAAAAAACTTTGAGACTCTCGGTTCACATATTTGATCAAAAGATGTTTAAGCTGCCCACGACTTTCAACGTGGTCTCAAATCGGGCAGTCCTATCCTATCTTTACCTCTCAATCGAGCCAATCAGTCCCCGCCCACTCTCACAGGCTGTCATAAGAAGGGCAGCTTTGCAGGTTGGGTGTTTTTTATTTTTTCTCTCTGAATAATGGAGGTCGGTTGACCCAGCGAGAGGCCTGATTGGCTCGATTGAGAGGTAAAGATAGGATAGGACTGCCCGATCTTGAGATCACGTTGAAAGTCGTGTGGCAGCTTAAACATCTTTTGATCAAAATATGTGAACCGAGAGTCTCAAAGATTTTCATGTATGATAGATAGCAAAAATGCTTCTTTAGGGATTTCCACGTAGTGTATTGCCCTTTTTGCAGAAATGTGCCGCTGGCGGCGGTCTGTGTGAGTACATGTATATTACATGTGTGCCGCAGCCCTGCAGTGGCACCCAGTTTGCATACTTTTTTCAGAAAATGTTTTTGTGTGTGCAGAAACATACGTTAATACTTGGTGTACATTGATTTTAACCTATATGGAAAGGAAGGGGTGCTTCCATTTTGGGTTTCTGTCCCCGCCCCTCTCACAGGCTGTCATAAGAAGGGCAGCTTTGCAGGTTGGGTGTTTTTTACTTTTTCTCTCTGAATAATGGAGGTCGGTTGACCCAGCGAGAGGCCTGATTGGCTCGATTGAGAGGTAAAGATAGGATAGGACTGCCCGATCTTGAGATCACGTTGAAAGTCGTGGGCAGCTTAAACATCTTTTGATCAAAATATGTGAACCGAGAGTCTCAAAGTTTTTCATGTATGATAAATAGCATAAATGCTTCTTTAGGGATTTCCACGTAGTGTATTGCCCTTTTTGCAGAAATGTGCCGCTGGCGGCGGTCTGTGTGTGTACATGTATAATTACATGTGTGCCGCAGCCCTGCCAGTGGCACCCAGGTTTGCATACGTTTTTTCAGAAATGTTTTTGTGTGCAGAAACATACGTTATACTTGGTGTACATTGATTTTAACCTATATGGAAAGGAAGGGGTGCTTCCATTTTGGGTTTCTGTCCCCGCCCACTCTCACAGGCTGTCATAAGAAGGGCAGCTTTGCAGGTTGGGTGTTTTTTACTTTTTCTCTCTGAATAATGGAGGTCGGTTGACCCAGCGAGAGGCCTGATTGGCTCGATTGAGAGGTAAAGAATAGGATAGGACTGCCCAAATCTTGAGATCACGTTGAAAGTCGTGGGCAGTTTAAAAACATCTTTTGATCAAAATATGTGAACCGAGAGTCTCAAAGTTTTTCATGTATGATAGATAGCATAAATGCTTCTTTAGGGATTTCCACGCAGTTATAAGTTAGACCCTAAGTATTTGGGCCCTTTTGTTGTACTTCGGCAACTGAACCCGGTGTCCTACAAGCTGCACTTGCCTCCCACTCTGCGAATCCCAAACGCCTTCCATGTTTCTCTCCTCAAACCTGTGGTGCTGAACCGCTTCTCCCGTGGATCTGTCTCGCCTTCTCCTGTGGCCAACTCTGATAACATCTTTGAGGTCAAGGAGGTGCTGGCGGAAAAAACAGTGAGGGGGAAGTGGTTCTTTCTGATTGACTGGAAGGGGTTCGGGCCGGAGGAGCTTTCATGGGAACCTGAGGCCAATCTGTCATCGGACCTCCTCTCTAAGTTCCGAAAAAAGAGGGGGAGACCTAAAGGGGGGGTACTGTCATGGGGGCTGGCGCGGGTGCCGTCGCCCCCCGCGGCCGCCCCCCCTGCCCGCACGGGGTCTGCCCGCGACCATCCCCCTGCTGCCCGGGCTCCGGCGCCTGTTCACTTTCCCTTCCACGCTCCTGTGCTCTCGGCTCCTGTCGGTCCCAGCCGCTGCGCACGTACCCGCTGCTTAGGGCGCGTGTGCGACGGCTGCTATGGATTTAAAGAGCCAGCGCGCCGGTAATTTGTAAATTGCAGGCCGCTGGTCCTATATATACGCCCCCTGCACTCTCTTCCAGATTGTTGGTGTGCGTTTAGTGTGTTTTGAGAGTGTTGGAGTTCCGTATTGATTACCCGTGTACCAGTCCGTTCCGCTACGTTTCCTGACCTCGCCTGTTTGTCACCTGCCCTGACCGTCTGCCCGTCTCTGACCACGAACCTCTGCTGCCCGTCCTGACCGCCTGCCTGTCCCCGACTTTGTCTCTGGATTACTATTCTGTACCACGCATTACCCCGGCCGCCATCGCAAGCAAGTCACGTTAGGGGTAGCGACCTGGTAGCCTCACGCTGCAGCAAGTCCATCCCGCGTTGTGGCGGGCTCTGGTGAATACCGAGGGCTACTTAGACTCCGCTCCTTGGCGTGGTTTAACCATCATCGCTTGCGGTCCACCAATTCCTTACAAGTAGTTTATAGAAAATGCCATTGACTAGCTACCTATTGTAATCTGCTGTGTAAATCTGTGCAGATCTTTGGGTAACTTCTACAGAAATTCCATCTCCTATCGATTTACTCTAGGAGTCTTGACTTTCAACTACTGTACGTCTGTTTTTATTTCCATTAGCACATTCTGTAGAGGTACATTTAATGCTTATTGGACCACAGTATTGATTGACTGCAAAATAAATGTTTTGAAGGTCATAATGGACATAAAAGAACCTTTTACTGAGCTTTGTCTATTCATTTACTATACAGGGGAAAGTACAATAAAAGGAATAACAGCATAACAATAAAAAAACAAGTTATTGCTTCAGAATTCAAACAATAGCTCCTCCTTTTTCTATACAGATTGTTCTTTTCATTTCCAAAATCTGTCAAACACAGCACAAACATTTCGGAACAACTATCTCATTGTTTCTTTAGTGTACATTTGTAGATCATTTAAACATGGGAATTGTCACTGAAATTATATATTGCATCAATGCAACATTGAACAAATAGAACAGTTTAGATTGAAGTTACCGAGATAAAAAAAAACAAAGCTATGCAGCAGAATGACTCACTATAAAAGTACCTATATACTGTAAGTGCCTGCTACAAGGTCATGTCAAATGTATACTACAGTACAATGTCAACACTACTATACTAGTGCGAATTGCCTTCATTAATGTTTAGTTATATGACCATGGACTGTTTAACAAAATAATCATCACCAGGTCAACAGACCTCCATCATACTGAGAGAAAAAAATAAAACACACCAGACCTGCAAGCTGCACTTCTTATGACAGCCTGTGAGAGTGGGCGGGTGCAGAAAACCAAAGTGGAGGCACCCCTTCCTCCCCATATAGGTTAAAATCAATATACACCAAATATAACGTATGGTTCTGCACAAAAAAAAATTCTGAAAAAACATATGCAAACCTGGGTGCCACTGGCAGGGATGCGGCACACACATATATATATATATATATATATATATATACACATGTACACACGCACACCACTTCCAGCGGCACACTACTGCAAAAAGGGCAATACATTACGTGGAAATCGGTTCACAGATTTTGATCAAAAGATGTTTAAGCTACCCATGACGTTCAACGTGATCTCAAATCGGGCAGTCCTATACTCTCTTATGATATTCTCCCTAAGCAGTATGGGCGACATGCATGAACGCGGCTGCGCCATATATTTGGTATCTTTTCAGCCCGATATCAGGTGCAGCCCCGTTCGGTACATTTTTAAATCTCCCACACACCACTCCTGGGTGCATTACAAAGCACAAGCGGCACTTTGTAAGTGCTCTTTGTTGCTTTTATCCTACCTCTTTGATCACTCATTTGACATTTCTTGGCATTTCACCAGTTCTACTTCTTCTCCTCTTCCTCTTACTGTTGTGGTTCCTCAGGGACCAGTCCAAGGTCCTCTCCTCACTCTACACAGCTCCATTTAGAGTACCATTTCTACACTGATGACACTTATATACCTCTTCCCATGAAGTCACCCCTGCTTTGCTACAAAATACCAGTGACTATCTGTCCATTGTGTCTAATGTCATCATGACCTCTCTTTATCAAAAACTAAACTTCTTGTCATCCCGCCATCTAATAAACAATCCATACCAGATATTTCTATGTCAGCGTGTGGTACTACTATAACTCCTAGGCAGAGGAACAGCTGTCTTTGAGTTATGCTAGACTCTAATCTATCCATCAAGCTCTACACAGTGCTGCACCCCCATGCATCTCCTCATATCTGTCTACCACCTGATTTTACATTCTGCTGCTAATCTTTGATTAAACTCCTTCATCTGAACCTCCAACTCCCTTCTCTAAGACATCACATGTGCTGCACTGGCTCTTTGGAACATGCTACCCTGTACAATCAAATTAATTTACAACTTTCATAGTTTTAAACATGTCCTAAAAATACATCTTAGACCGCCTACTGTGATCCCTTATTACAAAACCCTCCTTTATTCACACATTCCTGATACTTCATGCACTCAGACACTCATATGCACTTATCTGGATATAGATGTACTGTCCACTGACCATTGTACTCATTATGTGCTTCTCACGTTTTGTTTCATCCCTACTTTCACATAGATTGTAGGCTCTTGTGAGCAAGGCCAGCACACCTCTTGTTTAAAGGGGTTCTGCCACGATCTCATTTCCTACCTCCTGCCTCCAGCTCTTCAGCGCTGTGTGCTCAGAAGGGTGTGATTTGTTTGAATTGCATATCATGTGACCCAGCAGGATGACATCACCAGGCCTTTCCTCTCTGTAGTCAAAGAAAGGTCTGTTTATGTATAGAGCTGTGCATAACTACATTGTAGCTCAGAGGTAAAGTTTTTACCTCCAGACACAAGGGTCCTCGGTTCAAATCCCTGCAGAAACCAAATCTGTGGATTTTTTTTTTCTCTTTGTCAGTGAACACACCTCATTGAGGTTTCGTTTTTAAATTTATTTGCACTGTTTGACTAATTACTGATGATTACAGAGGACAGGAGTAGAGTGACAGCACCTGGGGGTTGAACACTCAGTAGCTGCCTGAGAGGAGAGGTGATGTCTGAGCATGTGCGACTAGGACTGAGGAGCTCTCAGCCCTGGTCGTATCCCCTGGAGACGAGCTGTAAACAATGGATCACTAAAGGAGCAGCTAAGACAAAAACGGTGCAGAATTTTTAATAATGACGAATGGTGAAAATATTTATTATTTAATTTACAAACTTCCCTCATCAAGTTTAGTTCGTGGCAAAACCCCTTTAATTTGTAATTGATTTAGCTTCTGTGTAATGTTTAGTTTTGTCTGTTCTTATACCCTATGCATTGTTTTTTTTTTTTTAATAACATTTTATTGAGAGAAATTAAGTCATACATCACATAAAAATAGCAATACCATCTTGACAATTAAAAACATAACTTGAGGCCTACAAACAGGCTAATGCTATACAGATGACTTTTCTACCTATATGGCAGATGCCTCATATGTCTACACATATCATTTCTCTCCCCCCTTCTTTTTTTCATCACATTTCTCTCTTCTTATACATACTTTAAACTTTAAAACCTTAACTCTGTTAACCCCCCAAGGTGATGTGCCTAACCTACTTCTCCCCCTCCTTACTCATCCTGTAACCCCTAGCCTCCCTAGGGTTCCCGCCAATTGTTCTGCTAAGTAATATGCTGAGTACCTAAATGGCTCTATTATATCCTTAATTTCTTGATCCTCAAAGGTGTCTGAAATAAAGTGTTTCCATTTATCAAAAAACCCGTCTGTCACCCTTTCTTTGTTACATTCTGCATCCAATTTCTCCATAAAGAATAGTTGCCTTATAGTGTTCACCACCTCTCCCACTGTCGGTGCAGATTTTTCTAACCAGTGTCTCAATATCACTTTTTTGGCTACCAGAAGAGACAGATGAATCCCTTTATGTTTACAAAACACCAATCCTCCTCCTGTGGACTGCTGGCGTAGCACATAATGAAACAGACAGCTTTGCGGTGTCAATGATATGTTCATTTCCCACACCCTGGATATGTATTCCACCACTTCCTTCCAGAAGTCCCTTATTACCTGACAGTCCCATATACAGTGTAGTAGCCCCGCTTTGTCTAGGTCACACTTCGGGCATTTAGTCCAATAATCATTGTTACTGCAGTGAAAAGGGCAAATTGAACGCAAATATCGCCCTATGCGGCAATCTAAAAAGCCCCTCTCTCCACTGTTCACTTATCGTGGCTGACCTTACTGCCTCCATACCTCTCACTATCTTCTCGCCTATTTCATTGTCCCCCAGCTCCACTTCCCATTTCCTGAAGACCTTGGCCGCCAGTGCATCTGACGTCCATGCCTGTAGATTACCATATATTTTAGAAAGAGCTCCTCGGCCTCCTGCTGATTTTATCATAATGTCGAACTCCTCAGGCTCCTTCAAGTTGCTCAATATTTGTAGCTTAGTCTTTAGAAAACTCCTAACCTGAAAATATGAGAATCTATGTTTGTCCCCCATCTGGAATTTGTCCGCCACTTCATCCCAAGTCATAAAGGTCCCCGATAATCCAGAAATTAAGTCACCTAAGTTCTTGATTCCTTTTTGTTTCCATCCCTCAAAGAGTCTGCTCTCTCTCCCTGCGCTAAATTCTGGTAGAGACCACAGCGGCATATATTTAGAGACAAACATCGGTCTTCCAAACATCTTTCTGATGTGACGCCATGTAGCCAATGTGTCCTTAAACACTAAATAATTCTTCACTACCTCTGGTTGCCTACCATAGGGGTGTGAGCGGCCCTCAAAACCCAGGGTGCGCCAACCCCGGGCCTCTACCCCCCGGGGGGGAAAAAAACCC